>JANAVB010039902.1:7500-133801 GCA_029216955.1 Iris pallida | reverse complement strand
TATATTTATTATATGTATATATATATAAATATTTTTGTTATATATTTATATGTAATTCAATTTACCTTGTAGAAAATATTATTATGTAAAATTCACAAGTATTTTATTATATATTTATGACTTTAGATATTTTTACCCACTCTAAAAATATATATTATTTAAATTCCTGTATTTTAATTGTTATGACTAATTGATGTCCAAACCTAGCAGGGGTTTTTGGGCCCAATTGTGTCTAATACATTCAGAGTCTGTACAAGTCATATGGACTGATTTATGGCTCTGGGTCCTGTATATGGACTTCGGTCAATTTTGAATACAGGACAAGATATAAATAATTAATTATTTATTTTCCAGAAAGTGTTGTGTGCTGTTTTTGATTTTTTAAGTGCTTTTAAAAATCTGGAAAAAAAATTGTATTTAAATACTATGTTAATAAAATTCCATCAAAATTAGTATAAACTTCTATAATTAACAAGGATCATTTTAGTACTTTATTTTATGTAAATTGAGCCTTTTTTATCTCAAAAATTGTTGGAACATAGTGTACAGTTTGATTTATTTATGAATAATACGACTTGCAATTTTGTGTTATTTTGGTTATAGTCGTATTGGACCTCCCCACACTAGTATAAAGACCTAGAAAGTTAGTTTGGGTATTGTGTCATCCCACGTTGGTCTCCTATACTAAAGTCACCATTTGGCTAGTTGTCCAGTCAGAAAGTCGTGTTGCACCACTAGGTTTTAGTGTTAACTTAGTAAAAAAACTAGGTTTATGTATTTATTTCTACAGTAACGAGTTACCAGGCATATATAGCAATTTTATCGCTGCTTTGCTTGTTGAAGGCAAGTACTTCTACAAACTTTACATACTGTTACAACAATGAACTGCGAATCCAACCATGTTAAATGTGATCCTTGGGGTAGCAAGTTAAATTTTACATATTGTACTTTCAGTCACTACCATGCTTAGAACGGTCTTTATTATCTCTCACATGATTAGAATCTAGGTTATGGGAAAAATGTTAGTAGTGTACGTGATCATGCCCTTCTCGTACGTATGTACCGAGCAAAGTTTATTTATATGATTACTGTGCCGTAGGCTTTATCTCAAAGCGATTTGTACGTATGTACATCTATCGCCTTATCACTTGTACGGAAGTATATTTTATTTTGTGCCCCTACACATTGTACACCTATTGACGATCACGTACCTGCTACAATTTTAAACATTACATATACATCTGTCTATATGACATGTGTCCTTGCCATGAAAGATTATGAGATGCCATGTTTCTAGTTTATTCCTCTTATGTTCATTTCATGTTTCGTATATTAGTTTGCTAGAAACAGTACTTGCTTTCGTCTTGACAGGATAACGATGTAGGTATTACTGAGGAGGAGTTGCTCTGTGACTCAAATTATGGAGTTACTACCGAGGACCAGGCTTTGTCTTACGAGGATGGCGTACCTGCAGGGAAACTCGTCTAGTTTGTTGCTCGGGATATATAGTGTAGTCATGAATTAGACTACGTATTTTGTAACTGGACCTGTATCCAGTTTTATATTTCGGACTTGTAGTCGGACTTACTATTATATGCGATGACTTTTGTGTTTGGAGCATTTATGACTCTTCTATACATATAGAATTGTTAGCACATTTTAGTCTTTTTTGTTATCTTTAGAACAGCTTACTACGCTTTATCTCAAGCATAGGCTGGATATGACTCGGCCCGGCCCAACAATTTGGGTAGCGGGTCGTGACAGAGACGGTCGTGCAACTTCGGGCCATGTTGACGAGCCCCACAAACGCCATCGTGAGCCTTACGTAGGTCTTCTTTGGCTTCTGCACTTTCTAGGCAACGTAGCAGTAGTCCGTCATAGGATCGTCGATATAGCATTTTTGTTTTCGTATCATAAAAGAATCTGAGAGGGCGCCTTCTGATTAAAGTTGCTTCTTTCACATTCTCTGGCAGAATTTTGTAGACTTTAAAGTCGATAACGGGAGTCTCCAGTCTTGTATGTCGTTGATTATCTGTGCAGAGTAACTCGTACCTAGTTGAACATTATTTTTGGGACAGACCAGCTCTTGGCCTATCACGTCGACTAGATGATGAGCATGATTTGGAACCGCCAAAGAAGCGGCGAGGCCTTCTAGGGCGTCGGCTTCAATATTTTGGAGCCTAGGAACATGCTCTATAAAGAACCCTCTAAGGTTGCAATGATGGCAATCGCTGTCTGATGATAAGGAATTAGGTCCTCGTTGCGGACTTCGTACGAGCCTCGAATTTGATTAACATCACTGCGAGTCACCATATGCTTCTAGGTATTCGACCGCCACATCTTTTGCGAGTCGGAGCCCGATGACCAAAGCATTATATTCGGCTACATTGTTTGAACGGGGTTCAGCGAGAGAGTATGCCCGATTGACTATCAATCCAAAGGGAGAAATTAATACTATTCCGATTCCAGTGACGATATCACCTTGGAGCCCCATTCTTGAAGCACCGTCGAAGAACATTCGCCAAACGGCATCATATGAAGTCATGTTTCAATTAATAACTTCATCTGGGATTTCTTCATAGATTTTGGCTGTTTCTGAGCCTAGATGGGCTGCTAAGAAGTCGGTCAAGGCTTGACCTTTTACAGCCTTCTGTAGAATGAAAACCATATCGTAGGTGGATAATAGTATCGCCTAGGTCGCTAGACGAGAACTGAGTGTGCCAGGCTTGGTCATGAGAACCTTGATGGGGTTAACTCGTGAGACAACATGGATGGTCTGCCTGTCACATAGTATCATGTTTTCTGAATGGCGAACACCAAAGCAAGGCATTCCTTCTCCATGACGGTGTACCTATGCTCCGGTCCCACCATCATTCGGCTGAGATAGTAGATGGCTTGTTCGTGTCCCGCATCATTGTTCTACACTAGCAAGGCGCCAAGGGAGTGTTCCATTGCCCGTACATAGAGCATAAAGGGCTTTCAGGCGACCGGGGCTACCAGAACTGGCGGATTCGACAGGTATTCCTTAATGTCATCAAAGGCGCGTTGACATTCTTCATTCCATACAAAAGAGACGCATTTCTTCATGATTTGTGTGAATGGTTGACATCGTTATGAGAGGTTAGATATGAACCTCCTGATATAGGCTAATCATCCCTGAAGGCCTCGGAGTTCGCGGAGGTTCCTCGGTGGACTCATCTCCAGGATTGCTTTTGTCTTTTCAGGGTCTATGTGAATATTCCGTGAAGTAATGACAAAGCCCAAGTATTTCCTGCTGGACACGCCTAAGGACTTAGTGGGGTTCATCTTTAGATTATGCGCCCGTATGAGGTCGAACACTGTCCTCAAATATGCAAGTGATCATCCTTGGAGCGGCTTTTAACGTCGATGTCATCAACATAATACTCTACCGTCTTGCGCAAGTGATCTCTGAAGATGACACTCATAGCTCGTTGATGTTTAACACCGGCGTTCTCTAGACCGAAGGACATAACTGTGTAACAATACACGTCGATCGATGTTCGAAATGACGTATGCTTCTCATCGTCAAGAGACATTTTGATTTGATTGTATCCTGAAAAGCCATCCATAAAGGGCATGTGCTCGAAGCCACACGTATTATCGATCATTATGTCTATAATTGGAAGAGGGAATTCATCCTTAGGTTATACCGCATTCAGGTTGAGGAAGTCGATACAAATTTGGATCTTCCAGTTCTTCTTGATGACGGGTACTATATTAGCTACCCAGTCTGGGTCCAGCTCCTTGCGGATGAAGCCTCTGCGATAAGCATGTTTACTTCTGCTTCGATGGAATTCATGATGTCTGGATGGAACTGTCGTTGCTGTTGTTTAACTGGTTTCGCATCAGGATGAATATTGAGCTTATGAAGTACAATCTCGGGGTTTAGCCCTGGCAAATCTTCATAGCTCTAAGCGAAGACATCGATATATTCTCTGACAAGTTACAACAGCAACTCCCGCTCATCGTCCGTCAGGCTTTTACTGATGAATATTGGCTTCGAGGAGGATCCATCGTCGAGGTCAATTTGTATGACCTCATCTTCAGTGGGAGGGTCTCGTAGTTCAAAGTGCTTCTCCCACTGTGCATCCAGCTGTTGGACCCATGGCTCCAATTCAATGGATTCAGACAGCTCTTTGTCTTCTTCTTGAATGTCGGTAGATGCCATGTTGACAGACAGTATTTGCCTGAATATATCCCCAATTTATCATCGGAATCATAAGTGGGTGATTCAGACGAGTGAGAATGCCACTCGCATTTCTCATCGGAACTCTAGGCGTTGTTGCTGGGAATTATGGTACGAAAAGTGTAATCGTGTGCCTTGACTAGTGTATTAGCCATGCTAGGGGAGGCCTACCCAAGAAGTGTCCCAACTAGGAAAACCAATCAAAGTTGTGACTAGACCCCTATAAATGATTTAATTATTTATTATTAAGATTATTGACTTTTAGGAGACTCGGTTGTTGTAAGACCCCTCCTAAAAATTTACTTTTATTTATAATTTAGTAATTTCTAATTTTGTAATTCATTTCAATAAACTATTTGAATTTTTATTACTACAGTTTAACTATTCATTTTTTTTATTTTCGGTAATATTAACTCTTGTTGAAATAATAATTATTATTTAAAGAATTCTATTAGGGATAAAATGTTTAATTTTTTATTAATAAATAACAACAAGTCTACCACTTTCGATTCCTATTTAGCTAACCCCAACCTCGTCTCGTTCCTATTTAGCTAACCTCCAACCTCTTCTCATTCCTATTTAGATAACCCCCAACCTCTTCTCATTCCTATATAACTAACTCCCCGACACTTTCATTCCGTAACCCCCGACACTTACATTCCTTAACCCCCAACTCAACCTTTTCCATTTGTAGCTTTCTTTCATTTCTCTAAAAAAAGAGAATATTAAAACAAAAATTTAAGAATTACTATATTCCTCCTTTGCAGCAACCCAGCGACCGTGCCGCACTCAACGACCCGATCTTCTTTTCGTGTCCGCGTCTGTCCATGAGCACTCTTAGAGGCTGACACCAAGAGCTTCCTGTCACCCCCACTTTTCCAAGATAGGGGTAAAATGTAATTTTCTATTTTTGAATATTTTTGGGAATTTTATTTCATGAATATTAATATTTAATTATTATAGGAGTCGGGTTCGAATTTCATCGCATTCCGACTTAATTCGGGACTGGGAATTTCGACTTGAGTTGTGCTTAACACATTAATTAGCCATGGTCCACCGAACTTAACATTTAGGTTTAGGAGTTTGGACTAATCCCACATGAGTGTTTAGGCTTAAGTATGATTTTTATTTAGTCTAAACTAACCTCCAAAACCAAATTAGGAAGTTAACTTAGCTAAGAAGTAAAGGGAGGGGCAAACTTGTAATTAGCAAGGAGCCCCAACCCTTTCAAATAGGGCCGGCCACCCCCTCCCCATTTCCTTCTTCCCACTTCAAAATTTCTACATCTTCTTCTTCTCCAAGTCTTCTTCTCAAGAGCAAGAATAGGAATTCCTTAGGAATCATCTCCAAATAAACTTCCTTTTCCAAATATTCTTCCATCCAACTCTTCCTCTACCCCAAGTGGAGTTTCTCCAAGCTTTTGGGAGCAAGAAGTGGAAGGGTGTGTCCTAAACAATTCATTGTGTCGGAGCCGAGTCGGAGGAATTTCCATTGGGATCTATCTCCCGATAGGTACAACCTATTCTCTAATTCTTTCTTTTCATCATAATAATTAGTTTGAACCCCGTATGATTGATTCCCGTGTTTGTGTCCCTATTCGTGTCAAGTTTGAGTCCGTTTGGTGTGTCCTAGGAGAAATTGTGCTTTGTGATTGTGTCCTTGAGTTTTCCCCCAAATTTGGACACTTCTAGAATATTTAGATTTGCATCTAAGTGGTTTTGGCACTCCTAAATTTATTTGTGTTAGTGTGTGTGTGTATGTGTGTGTGTCTCTATATATGTATACATGAGAGTGTGTATATATATATATATATATATATATATATATATATTTTATATATATAATATATATATATATATATATATATACATATGTGTGTGTGTTTATATATATAGATATATATATGTGTGTGTAGTTATATATATATATATATATATAATAGAGAGAGAGAGAGAGAGAGAGAGGGGGGAATGAATGAGAGTTATGTATGAGTGTTTATAAATATATATAGAGAGAGAATTAGAGAAGAGTTTAGAGAGATTTGAGGAGAAGAATAGAGGGAATTAGGCAGGGAAATAGAGGAGAGAATGGAGGAGGAAAGGAAGGAGAAGAGGAGCACTGGCAGCAGCAGCAAGGGGAAGGCGAAGGGGTTGCTGCCCTCCCCCCCCCAGCAGCAGCAGCAAAGCCAGGAATAGCAGCAGCAGCAGCTGCAAAATCAGCAGCAGCAGCAGCACTTTGAGCAGTAGTAGCAACCCCCCATAGCCCCATAACCCCCTATATATATATACCTATATGTATACCTATATATATACCTATATATACTCTATATATACAGCTATTTAACCCAGTAAACTAACCCCTAAGTTAGTCCTAAGTGAGAGTGAAAATTGATGTTTGAGAGTGTGTGTTAGTGGTTGTGTGAGATAGAAGTAGAGGGTGATTTTGAGTTAGGAGCGTTGTAACGCGTCCAAACTTGAAGTGGACTTAGCTAATGTAAATTAGATTCTGTGGGTAGGCTCCTAGGTTGAAATCGAGACTTCGTGTGGGATTAGGAGAATGGTATCGCACGATATCGTTGAGTATCTTCCGATACTCAAGATAACGGGTAAACGGGTAACATGGACCGTAAGATGGACTGGATGTCCACTTTACCTAGAGAACTTGGTAGGTAATGGTTGTATAGGCTAGTACCCTACCCTAGGAAGCTCGGAGTGAAACTCCTAAGGGAAAGCCACTTGGCTTCAATGTTAGAGTGGTTTAAGGGTATGTTTATATAAAGGGTAATCGGGTAAATTCAAGATACGGGATACGGGTATTCGGTTTGACTTGAAACTTAGGTGACTTGTTAGGTACCCTACAAATGTCATATTTGAACCGATTTTGGCTCGGTCCCAAAGTTGACTTTATTTATCCAAAAGTCAACTATGAGTCAACCCTTTGTCTATATTTGATGAAATCCAAATCAGAGTTGGCCAGTTGACCAAAAGTCAACTGTTGGTCAACATTTGACCAGTTTGACCTAGGGTTGACCTAGAGTTGACCAGAGTTGACCAGGGTTGACCAATTGACTAAAAGTCAACTGTAAGTCAACTCTTGACCCCGTTTGACTTGCTTCGACTTATTTTGACTTGCTTTGACTGGTATGACCTAGAGTTGACTTAGTCTGACATAGATTGACTTGATATAACTTAATTTGACCTAGATTGACTTGACAGGACTTAGTGTGACTCAGTGAGACCTAGTTTGACCTAGATTTTATATCATTCATTATAAATGATTCATAACTTTGTCAAACCTACATTAACATGCAAATATCTCATCTTTAGGTCTCTAATTACCACTCTGAGCATTGATATACCCTACAGCTCAGGACAGCATGCTAGTACATTAACTGATAATTTTTATTGTCTTGATATCTGCTATATCCGATTCAGTCGTAGTGTCTTACTCGATTCCCAGTCACGATAGTTCATGGACTAGATACGTTGGATCATGACATGAGATGTTGTTCCTAGATTTCTGGGTATATTGGTACACTTTCTGCCTTGTTCCCTGTACTTGTATAGATACCAATTTCTAAGGGGACTTGCGACCCTCTTATGGAATCATGTGCCATGACGTGTCATGTCAGATCCAGTATTCTATTCGGGGATAGGGAATTATTAGGGGCTATGTGATCCAAGCCACCCTATCACTATATTCTTGTGCTCGTGCCACTCTCCCCTCACGTAGGATGTAGCGAGATCCTATTTACCTTGTGCTCGTTATCCAGGTTGGCCGGCATGACTTTCCATTGAGGTCATCGCGGATTGCCGGGCCAAGTGGATAGCCTGTCTTGTCACTTAACCCAAGTCGATCACATAACGCTCTAATAATTCAAGGCACATTTTATATTTACTTTATCTTATCATAAATCCTGCTCTGTTCTACATTCAGTATTTTCTCACCATGCTATGATATACAGTTACTCACATGTTCTACATGCCTCTATGATGTACCTTGATTGGAGACTAAGTTCTGCTCGAGAGAAGGGTTACAACCCCGGTCCTTGTTTGGTTTAAGGGTTGTAGCTCAGCTTCCGAACGGTTCCCAAGTCTTCATATATCTTTGTCTTGTATTTCATATTGTCTCCTATAGAATTTGTCAATTCACATGGAACTGCTGCTAGTGCTTGTACTTGCTCATTTTTTTGACAGGATACCGTTGATATATATTACAGATAATTCTGAGTCGGACAGCTCGACCTATTATGGGCTCGAGTCAGATGGAGTAGTCCAGGACCGTGGCCTGATAGTAGAGCCACTAGATTTTGTACTCCCGGAGTAGCGTAGCTTAGTTGGGTTGCCTGGACTGCGATCCAGCTATTATTATCAGACTGTAGCTTTCTATATTATATTTTGATACCCTGTGATAGTGTATATATCTGGGCTTATGTTGGAAATTGGACTTATTTCCTATTTTATCTATCATATATTATCCTTCTGTGCTATCTACCTTAGTTTTATTCTGTGATTGAGACTGTATTGTTATGTCACCTCCACTCGGAGTATATATATTGTACAGGTACCTTTATATTGTTAGTCGTAGTATTTATAGATGTTATATACAGCATTCTACCGCCGATACTGCGGCATAGGCTGGACGTACCCACGTGCTCGTGCCCCTCATAAGGGTACGGGTCGTGACACGTTTTTGTGGTGGCCCACGCAGGTCTGTGTCGCAATTAGTGCGATCTCGTAATGGTGCTCGACTTAGAGTACTAATTACGAGCCTACAATTAGGACGTAGGATCTAGGATATGATAGGAGTTTCTCAATCACACCTTGGAAAATTTTCGATCTTTTGATTATCATGATTACTCTCCTTGTATTAAATTAACTGTCCTTCTTTGATAATATCTTCTCATGCCATATTGATCTCTTTGTTCTAATTCGTCTCCAGGATGACGAAAATGCACCCGCAGGCCACTGGATCGAGTAGCTTGTACGAGAGATCTGACCAGGCAGATGAGGAGGTTCAGGAGACTGCCCCCTGTGTTTCCACTATCCCGTAGGCCATGGCAGTTGCACAGGGAGGTCTACCACCTCCACCCCAGAGGGTTTCGATCGTCGTTCTAGAGATGCTACCGCCACCACCTCCGATACCGACGGATACACACACATGTTCCTTCTCCTTCAGCAGATGATGGAGATACAGCAAGCCCAGGCAGAGGCGTCGCAGCGCTAGACGGAGGCATCATACCATTAGATTGAGATGCTGAGACAGAGCATGGAGAACTCGCATCAGCTTGCACTAGCAGCGTGAAGAGAGTGGCACCGGGTACGGTACAGCGCCCTACTGGCCAGCAGCCGTACCAGCAGTAGTCCAGGCCAGGGACAGTATTAGACTAGGAAGATGAGCTCCAGGGATTTCACGGGCACGGAGGGCATCATTTATGCAGACGATTGGCTAGAGGACGTGCAGCGGAGAGGCTGGCAGAGCTGTATATTCGTCAGATCGTGAGATTGCACGGGGTTCAGATGAGCATAGTTTCAGACCGGGATAGTCGATTCACTTTCCACTTCTGGAGGAGTTTGCAGGCTAGCTTGGGCTCCTCGCTCAAGTTTAGTACCGCTTATCATCCTCAGCAACAGACAGTCGGAGAGGACCATCCAGACTTTGGAGGATATGCTTCGCACATGTGTTGTTGATCTCGGGGGTTCTTGGGAGGACCATCTTCACCTGGTAGAGTTTGCTTACAACAACAGCTGCCAGGCCAGTATAGAGATGTCGCCATTTGAGGCTCTATATGGACGGAGATGCCGTACTCCTTTGTCTTAGGACGATGTCGGCGAAAGGGCGCTTCTTGGGCCAGAGATGGTTGTGGATGCGGCCGAGAAGGTCAGGTTGATTAGAGACAGACTTCGGGTAGCTCAGGATAGGCAGCGCATTGGGCCGATAGTCACCGGAGACAGTTAGAGTTCGAGGTTAGTTTCAGTTTCCTGTCGTGTTGTTTGTGATTGTTTGTTAGTTATGTGCTGAGTTTTGTCTTATGTCCAGGTTGGTGACATGGTATTTTTGAGGATATCCCCGACACGTGGCACGATTCGCTTTGGCGGCGGTGGGAAGCTCAGCCCGTGCTACATCGTACCTTTTACCATCATAGAGAGGATCGGTGCAGTAGCCTACCGACTGGACTTGCCGACTAGGCTCGAGGGAGTGCACAACGTGTTCCATGATCTCAGCTGAGGCGGTACGTGGCAGATCCTAGCCATGTATTGGACCATTCAGCGATACAGGTGGGACCTACTCTCAGCTATCCAGAATAGCCGGTGGAGATTATGGATCGCAGGGAGAAGGTGCTCCGGAACCAGGTCATACCCTTGGTTCGGGTTACATGGAGACATCACTCTCCAGGTGAGTCTACCTGGGAGAGGGAGGCCGACATGCGGGAGCGTTTCCCTTATCTTTTTGCGCCCTGAGGTATAAGTCTATTTCTTTTATTTTTTGTTGTGATTCCTGTGTTTGTTGTCTTCAATTTCGAAGACGAATTTTTTAGGTGGATAGACTTGTCACCCACATTTTTCCAAGATAGGGGTAAAATGGTAATTTTCCATTTTTGAATATTTTCGGGAATTTTATTTCATGAATATTATATTTAATGATTATAGGAGTCGGGTTCGAATTTCATCGCATTCCGACTTAATTCGGGACTCCGGGGAATTTCGACCTGAGTTGTGCTAAACACATTAATTAGCCATGGTCCACCAAATTTAACATTTAGGTTTAGGAGTTTGGACTAATCCCACATGAGTGTTTAGGCTTAAGTATGATTTTTATTTAGTCTAAACTAACCTAAAACTAAATTAGGAAGTTAACTTAGCTAAGAAGTAAAGGGAGGGGCAAACTTGTAATTAGCAAGGAGCCCTAACCCTTTCAAATAGGGCCGGCCACCCCCTCCCTATTTCCTTCTTTCCACTTCAAAATTTCTACATCTTCTTCTTCTCCAAGTCTTTTCTCAAGAGCAAGAATAGGAATTCCTTAGGAATCATCTCCAAATAAACTTCCTTTTCCAAATATTCTTCCATCCAACTTTTCTCTACCCCAAATGGAGTTTCTCCAAGCTTTTGTGTCACGCCACAGAACCAGAATACTGGAGAGCGGGGGACAGACACAGCCAGCTACGTACATTGAAGTAATTCTTATCTCGCAATACGGTCACGGCTGTCTAGATGCATGAGGGTTTACTACAAGCCATCAGTTTTAAGGTCAATAACAAGCCTAGTGTCTCAATCTCAAGCAACAAGTAGATATAACAAGATGGTAGATTATCAGATATACAAGGTAAGGCGTCCCATACATTACATATTCTAATAATCATGAAGCTAGTCATACAAAATACGAAGACTAGCAAGAGTTTAAGTGATACATGATCAACCCTAGGATTTGTCAATCATGCTACAGCCCGTAGGCAGACAGTAAATAAAGTTGCAAATGAGTTAACACTTGCTCGGCGGCTAAACGCCTCAAAAAAATATTTTTACAAGGGAGTGGGAGAGCAAAATAAAACCCACTCGTTGCCAGGATTCCTTCTAGTGTTCACCATCTGGCAGGAAGGTTGGGAGATCCTCGGTAGCTGCTCCGAAATCTGGCCATACAAAACCAGCTGGGTCAGACCTCAGAAAGAGCAAGTGCCACAAAGGAGGCTTCACTTAAGAACTAAAACCAGCATGTCAGCACATAAGGTCATAGGTGAAATAACATAAGACATGAGTTAAAGAAAACAGGATGATAAACGATAAGATAACTAAAGGACTATTCCGGTACCCAAGTTACAACCCGTAAACCAAACAAGGACCGGGGTTGTAACCCTTCACCTGAACAAAACTTAGCCTCGAACCAATTATCGATAAAGTAAAGCATAAACAAGCATGTCCGGAGATATCCATGCACTGGATCTAGGCAAGACTAAACAAGATAGGACTCCATCCATCATTCACGGCCAAGCAAAGAGTACGGCTTGATACTTAACTAACTAGGGTTATCACAAGCTTAGTTACTAGCAAGATGCAATGAGGTACGCCTACGGCCACAAGCCCTGCAGACTATCCAGGTTATCCAGACGTAAGGTTCAAGCTTAGAGTTATCATGCCTTGTCAGGTGACTTGGATGCAACATAGACAGTGTGCATAGTAATCGTTTCATGTAGTGCCCACATAACAGTGAGCTGGAAATGTGCCCTACTCGTCGGCAGGCTACAAGTCCATCAAGGAAGGCGCCCAGATAACGGGATTACTTGTAGTCGAAATACCACTCTATATGCTCTACTTGATCAATCTAGTCATTAACCTAGTCAGATTCGGTATGAATCCATGACCGTGGTAACCAGGGATACATGTCCTAGACATGATGCGAGACAAGACTGGTTGCTTATACAAGCATATTCAATACAATCACCCACAGTGTCAAGAATTCACTTAGCATGTCAGGTTAGCCGTCGCAACAGTGTATCAAGGTTATCATGTCAAGATTACTTATCAAGGGTGCACCACGGGGTCACCATCATGTCATGTTACTAATCAAGATTACTTATCAAGGCAAGGGAGCGTCACAACGGACCACCATCAAGAATTATCAAGTCAAATTACTTGTCAAGAGTGCACCACGGCGGGTCACTAATCATGCAATTCCATCACTAAGCCTTGTTCCGATTAACATTCATAAATAATGTCATGATCACATCGGGTTCATGTCGAGTTTACATCAAAAGGCGTAAGGATATAAAATGGGTACAAAAATCATAAAAAGGGTAATATGGGGACATAATGCGCCCAAGGGGAGAGCAAGGGGTACTATAGCCAATAAGTGGCATTAGCCAAGTTGCGCCAGGGTAACAGGATGCGCCAAGGCAAGTTGGGTCAGGTCTAGTTGCGCCTAAACATCAGGTTGCACCTGAGTCAGAATGCGCTCAAGTCAGGCTGCGCTCAAGTCAGGCTGCGCTAAAGTCAGGCTGCGTTTAGGTCAGGCTGCGCTCAGGTCAGGCTGCGCTCAAGTCAGGCTGCGCTCAAGTCAGGATGCACTCAAGTCAGGCTGCGCTCAGGTCAGGCTGCGCTCAAGTCAGGCTGCGCTCAAGTCAGGCTGCGCTCAAGTCAGGGTATGCAAGACATACACCTCCAAAAGGCAGCGTATGGACTCCATACGACTCCTCTTCAAGGCAGCGTATGTGGTCCATATGACTCCTCATCAAGGCAGCGTATGAGGTCCATACGACTCCTCATCAAGACAGCGATGAGGTCCATACGACTCCTCATCAAGGCAGCATATGTGCTCCATACGACTCCTCATCAAGGCAGCGTATGTGCTCTATACGACTCCTCGTCAAGGCAGCGTATGAGGTCCATACGACTCCTCATCAAGACAGCGTATGTGCTCCATACGACTCATCTCAAGGCAGCGTATGTGCTCCATACGACTCCTCATCAAGGCAGCGTATGAGTCAGACTGCGCTGCGCTAAAGAGCGCGCGCAGCTCAGTGGCACAAGCTAAAAAGCTCGCGCACACTGCTCACTGTCTTCTCCAAAACAGCAAGAACTCATGGTTTGAACCCAAAGCTTCAAAAGTCCATAACTTGGTCAAAACAAGTCCAAATCCAACTTTTCAAAGGTCAAAATTGGATAGAATAAAATTTCTACAACATGGAACCATCAAAACTTGAAAACAAAGAAGTTTGATAGATAAAACCCCAAAAAAAAAAACAATTTTTAGATCTATAAAAATTAAAGCCTCAAAATGGAAAATGACAAGTTCTAATGTGTCTTAGAAACATGAGGAGAAGCTAATGGAACAATAAAAATGGGCTCTCTTGTGGAAGCAAGTTGTACTTGCCTAAGGGGTGGAGTGTTGTGTAGAGGAAGGAAGAAGAAGAAGATGGAGAAATAAATAAAATAAAGAGGAGAGAGAAAAGGTTGGTAGGGATTTAATGAGGGTGGTTGTGGTGTGTTGAGGGTGGAGCATAGGCTAAGGTGGTCCAATGCATATTAAACCAAACCAAACCAAATCAAACCAATTCTCCTCCACAAAATAAACCAAGCCAGGTAAAACCCAATTACGAGAACCAAAATCTGCAAGTCAAGCCAATTACAAGTACATGCCAAAATTCGAGAAATAAATACAGGTCTGAAATACATGCAAGCTTGACAAAATACATATTCAGAATATGGGTGTTACAACTTACCCACCTTAAAAGAATTTCGTCCTCGAAATTTAATCAAGGAGTTAGAGATGTAAAAGCCAACTATACTATCAACAAGACTACACTAAGCAAACAATCATACATGCAAGCAAGGGATGGAAAAGCATAAGGCATAAGGAAGACATTATACCTTACGAGTCAAACAGGTAGGGATAACGCGATCGGATATCATCATCACGCTCCCATTGACTCACCCAAAGAGCGATGAGCTCAAGCACACGAACTAAACTAATAGTCTTGCGCTTGAGGTCTCTCTCTTCGGTCAAACAGGGACACGGGCCTTTCTCATATACGAAAAGGTTGGTACCAATAACCGTTTTCGAATGATCTAGGACATGGCTCAGACCGGGATATACCGTTGTAATTAGGACACATGAAACATGACACGTATCCCGTATACGACGGCAGAAAGCAAGATAATAGGACACAGATACCTCTCTGCCGAGTCGGGATCTAGGCCTAGGCCAGGGCGAACTGCTGAGGCCTCTGTTGCTGGAAGACTTGAGCCTGAGGCGCAATGGCCTCGGAGGCTGGTACTGCTGCTGCTGCTGCACTGGTGCTGGTGCTGGTCCCCTTACCGAGGGACTAGTCTGGACCGATGAAGAGGGACCGGCTCTATTCGGACAGGACCCTATCATGTGGTCCGGTGCTCCACAAGCCAAGCACAACCTGTGCTCTATGACACTCCGAAATAATGTGCCCTGGCTTTCCACAAAGAGTGCAGCCCACTGCGGAAGACTGCTTCTGCTTCTGTTGCTGCAATACGTCGAATCGAATACTGAACCGACGTAACTGATGTTGCCCTCCTCGGAGCTCCAATGGTCAAGGCCCTAGCTGCGGGGGCTGGGGCTGAAGACTGGATCATCTGACCATGGGACCGCTTCCGTCCTCCAATTTTGTCTACAATTCTCTGCGAGGTATACTCATGCCTCTTAGCTGCCCGCAAAACAGCATCAAAGGTCTGATGCTCAAACTGCTCCACTGCTAGAATGATCTTTAGGTGGAGTCCCTGCTGGAATAGCTGCGCTCGATCAAACTCGGTTGCCACCAAAATGGAAGCAAACCGACTCAGTCTTGAAAACTCGGCCGCATATCCATCGACCGTCCTTCATCTGCCTGAGATTGGTGAACTTCGTCTGTAAGTCATGCCGAGCCACAACATCGAAGTACTTGATCTGAAACTTGTCACTGAATACCGCCCACGGAACAGGCGTTGCCAAACCAACTGCTATCATCGCCCACCAGGTGCGGGCTAGGTCCAATAACTTTAGGCACACCACAGCTACCTTCTCTCCTTCTGGAGTCTTGGCTGCATCTAAGATAATCTCAATGTCCTGGAACCATGCATCAGCTACAATAGCATCTTCACTTCCATCAAAGAAGGGAGGGTTGAGGTGCTTGAAACTGCTAGCCGCACTGTTCCCTTGATAACCAACACGGCCCATGGCATCCTGTACTGCCTGGTGCAGGGCATCGCCCCGACGATCTTGAGACGCAAGCAATGTCCTGATGAGACCCACCAAGGTGCCATCGTCAGGCTCTGCAGGCTGGACTGGCTGAACTGGGGGCTCGGGGTCCCCGGAATACATGACTCGGGAGGCCGCTCTAGAGTGCTGGGCTTGGTCTCCAGGTTGCTGCTGGTCCACTGGAGGTGCTCCGTCTTGCTGATCGGTAGGACCAGGAACAATGTCGCTGAAGAAACGACATGGGGAACAATAAGAAAGGACCATGATAGATCGAGGATACAAACATATGATCAGGTCAAGGATTCTGAAAGATCAGAAGAGTAGAGATCAAGGGCGAGTGCTGATTGAGACATCTATCCAGTAAACCCTCGCACATCTTGATTTACAAGACCTGCATGTGCCACCACTTAAACCGTGTCACGCCCCAGAAAGAATACTGGAGAGCGGGGGACAGACACAGCCAGCTACTTACATTGAAGTAATTCTTACCTCGCAATACGGTCACGGCTGTCTAGATACATGAGAGTTTACTACAAGCCATCAGTCTCTTAAGGTCAATAACAAGCCTAGTGTCTCAATCTCAAGCAACATATAGATATAACAAGATGGTAGATCATCAGATATATAAGGTAAGGCGTCCCATACATTACATATTAAGATAATCATGAAGCTAGTCATAAAAATACGAAGACTAGCAAGAGTTTAAGTCATACATGATCAACCCTAGGATTTGTCAATCTTGCTACAGCCCGTAGGCAGACAGTAAATAAAGTTGCAAATGAGCTAACACTTGCTCGGCGGCTAAACGCCTCAAAAAAATATTTTTACAAGGGAGTGGGAGAGCAAAATAAAACCCACTCGTTGCCGGGATTCCTTCTAGTGTTCACCATCTGGCAGAAAGGTTGGGAGATCCTCGGTAGCTGCTCCAAAATCTGGCCATACAAAACCAGCTGGGTCAGACCCCAGAAAGAGCAAGTGCCACAAAGGAGGCTTCACTTAAGAACTAAAACCAGCATGTCAGCACATAAGGTCATAGGTGAAATAACATAAGACATGAGTTAAAGAAAACAGGATGATAAACGATAAGATAACTAGAGGACTATTCCGGTACCCAAGTTACAACCCGTAAACCAAACAAGGACCGGGGTTGTAATCCTTCACCTGAACAGAACTTAGCCTCGAACCAATTATCGATAAAGTAAAGCATAAACAAGCATGTCCGGAGATATCCATGCACTGGATCTAGGCAAGACTAAACAAGATAGGACTCCATCCATCATTCACGGCCAAGCAAAGAGTATGGCTTGATACTTAACTAACTAGGGTTATCACAAGCTTAGTTACTAGCAAGATGCAATGAGGTACGCCTACGGCCACAAGCCCTGCAGACTATCCAGGTTATCCAGACGCAAGGTTCAAGCTTAGAGTTATCATGCCTTGTCAGGTGACTTGGATGCAACACATGACAGTGTGCATAGTAATTGTTTCATGTAGTGCCCCACATAACAGTGAGCTGGAAATGTGCCATACTCGTCGGCAGGCTACAAGTCCATCAAGGAAGGCGCCCAGATAATGGGATTACTTGTAGCGGAATACCACTCTATATGCTCTACTTGATCAATCTAGTCATTAACCTAGTCAGATTCGGTATGAATCCCTGACCGTGGTAACCAGGGATACATGTCCTAGACATGATGCGAGACAAGACTGGTTGCTTATACAAGCATATTCAATACAATCACCCACAGTGTCAAGAATTCACTTAGCATGTCAGGTTAGCCGTCGCAAAGTGTATCAAGGTTATCATGTCAAGATTACTTATCAAGGGTGCACCACGGTGGGTCACCATCATATCATGTTACTAATCAAGATTACTTATCAAGGCAAGGGTGCGTCACAATGGACCACCATCAAGAATTATCAAGTCAAATTACTTGTCAAGAGTGCACCACGGGGGTCACTAATCATGCAATTCCATCACTAAGCCTTGTTCCAATTAACATTCATAAATAATGTCATGACATCGGGTTCATGTCGAGTTTACATCAAAAGGCGTAAGGATATAAAATGGGTACAAAATCATAAAAAGGGTAATATGGGGACATAATGCGCCCAAGGGGGGAGCAAGGGGTACTATGGCCAACAAGTGGTATTAGCCAAGTTGCGCCAGGGTAACAGGTTGCGCCAAGGCAAGTTGGGTCAGGTCTAGTTGCGCCTAAACATCAGGTTGCACCTGAGTCAGACTACGCTCAAGTCAGGCTGCGCTCAAGTCAGGCTGCGCTTAGGTCAAGCTGCGCTCAGGTCAGGCTGCGCTCAAGTCAGGCTGCGCTCAAGTCAGGCTGCACTCAGGTCAGGCTGCGCTCAAGTCAGGTTGCGCTCAGGTCAGGCTGCGCTCAAGTCAGGCTGCGCTCAAGTCAGGGTATGCAAGACATACGCCGCCAAAAGGCAGCGTATGGACTCCATACGACTCTTCTTCAAGGCAGCGTATGTGGTCCATAGGACTCCTCATCAAGGCAGCGTATGAGGTCCATATGACTCCTCATCAAGGCAGCGTATGAGGTCCATACGACTCCTCATCAAGGCAGCGTATGTGCTCCATACGACTCCTATCAAGGCAGCGTATGTGCTCCATACGACTCCTCATCAAGGCAGCGTATGAGGTCTATACGACTCCTCATCAAGACAGCGTATGTGCTCCATACGACTCCTCATCAAGGCAGTATGTGCTCCATACGACTCCTTATCAAGGCAGCGTATGAGTTAGACTGCGCTGCGCTAAAGAGCGCACACAGCTTAGTGGCACAAGCTAAAAAGCTCGCACACACTGCTCACTGTCTTCTCTAAAACAGCAAGAATCCATGGTTTGAACCCAAAGCTTCAAAAGTCCATAACTTTGTCAAAACAAGTCCAAATCCAACTTTCAAAGGTCAAAATTGGGTAGAATAAAATTTTCTAAACATGGAACCATTAAAACGTGAAAACAAAGAAGTTTGATAGATCAAAACCACCAAAATCAAAAATAACTAATTTCTAGATCTACAAAATTAAAGCCTCAAAATGGAAAATGACAAGTTCTAATGTGTCTTAGAAACAAGAGGAGAAGCTAATGGAACAATAAAAATGGGCTCTCTGTGGAAGCAGTTGCACTTGCCTAAGGGGTGGAGTGTTGTGTAGAGGAAGGAAGAAAAAGATGGAGGAAATAAATGAAATAAGAGGAAGAGAAAAGGTTGGTAGGGATTTAATGAGGGTGGTGTGTGTGTTGAGGGTGGAGCATAGGCTAAGGTGGTCCAATGCATATTAACCAAACCCAACCAAATCAAACAATTCTCCTCCACAAATAAACCAAGCCAGGTAAAACCCAATTACGAGAACCAAAATCTGCAAGTCAAGCCAATTACAAGTACATGCTAAAATCCGAAAATAAATACAGGTCTGAAATACATGCAAGCTTGACAAAATACATATTCAGAATATGGGTGTTACATTTTGGGAGCAAGAAGTGGAAGGGTGTGTCCTAAACAATTCATTGTGTCAGAGCCGTGTCGGAGGAATTTTCCATTGGGATCTATCTCCCGATAGGTACAACCTATTCTCTAATTCTTTCTTTTCATCATAATAATTAGTTTGAACCCCGTAGGATTGATTCCCGTGTTTGTGTCCCTAATTGTGTCAAGTTTGAGTATATTTGGTGTGTCCTAGGAGAAGTTATGATTTGTGATTGGTCCTTAAGTTTTCCCCAAATTTGGACACTTCTAGAATAATTAGATTTGCATCTAAGTGGTAGGCACTCCTAAATTTATTTGTGTTAGTGTGTGTGTGTGTGTGCTGTGTGTGTCTATATATGTATAACATGAGAGTGTGTCTATATATATATATAATATATATATATATATATATAATATATATATTATATATACATATATAATATATAATATTATATATATAATATACATATGTGTGTGTGTTTATATATATAGATATATATATGTGTGTGTGTTTATTATATATATGTGTGTGTGTGTGTTTCTATATATATATATATATATATTATATATTATATATATGTGTGTGTGTGTGTGTGTGTGTGTGTGTGTGTGTGTTCATATATATGTATATGTGTGTGTGTCATATTATATATATATGTGTGTGTATTTATATATAGAGAGGGGAATGAATGAGAGTTATGTATGAGTGTTTATATATATATAGAGAGAGAGAATTAGAGAAGAGTTTAGAGAGATTTGAGGAGAAGAATAGAGGGAATTAGAGAGGGAAATAGAGGAGAGAATAGAGGAAGAAAGGAAGGAGAAGAGGAGCACTGGCAGCAGCAGCAGGGGGCCAAGGGGCTACGCCCCCCCCTACAGCAGCAGCAGCAAAGGCAGGAATAGCAGCAGCAGCAGCTGCAAAATCAGCAGCAGCAGCAGCACTTTGAGCAGCAGTAGCAACCCCACATAGCCCCATTACCCCCTATATATTATACCTATATGTATACCTATATATATATATTACTCTATATACACCTATTTAACCCACTAAACTAACCCCTAAGTTAGTCCTAACTGAGAGTGAAAAGTGAGTGTTTGAGTGGTTGTGTGAGATAGAAGGGAGAGGGTAATTTTGAGTTAGGAGCGTCGGAACGCGTCCAAACTTGAAGTGGACTTAGCTAATGTAAATTAGATTTTGTAGGTAGCTCCTAGGTTGAAATCGGGACTTCGTATGGGATTAGGAGGATGGTATCGCATGATACCATGAGTATATTGCGATACTCAAGATAACGGGTAACATGGACCGTAAGATGGACTGGATGTCCACTTTACCTAGAGAACTTGGTAGGTAATGGTTGTATAGGCTAGTACCCTACTACCCTAGGAGCCCGGAGTGAAACTCCTAAGGGAAAGTCACTTGGCTTCAATGTTTGAGTGCTTTAAGGGTATGTTTATATAAAGGGTAATGGGTAAATTCAGATACGGGATACGGGTATTCGGTTTGACTTGAAACTTAGGTGACTTGTTAGGTACACCTACAAATGTCATATTTGAACCAATTTGGCTCGGTTGACCCAGAGTTGACCTTTTACCCAAAAGTCAACGATGAGTCAACCATTTGTCTAAATTTGACCTAATCCAAAACAGAGTTGACCAGTTGACCAAAAGTCAATTATTGGTCAACATTTGACCAGTTTGACCTAGGGTTGACCTAGAGTTGACCAGAGTTGACCAAGGTTGACCAGTTGACTAAAAGTCAACTGTAAGTCAACTCTTGACCCCGTTGACTTGTTTTGACTTGTTTTGACTTGCTTTGACTTAGTCTGACTTAGATTGACTTGATATAACTTAATTTGACCTAGATTGACCTGACATGACTTAGTGTGACTCAGTGAGACCTAGTTGACCTAGATTTCATATCATTCATTATAAATCATTTATAACTTTGTTAAACCAAAATTAACATGCAAATATTCATCTTTAGGTCTCTGATTACCACTCTGAGCATTGATATACCCTACAGCTCAGGACAGCAGGCAAGTATATTCACTGATAGTTTTATTGTCTTGATATCTGCTATATCCGATTCAGTCGTATTGTCTTACTTGATTGACAGTCACGATAGTTCACAGACTAGTATACGTTGGATCATGACATGAGATGTTGTTCCTAGATTTTTGGGTATATTGGTACACTTCCTGCCTTGTTCCCTGTTCTTGTATAGACACCAATTTCTAAGAGGACTTGCTACCTTTTATGGAATCACGTGCCATGACTTGTCATGTCCAGATCCATTGTACTATTTGGGGACGGGGAATTATTAGGGGCTATGTGATCTAAGCCACCCTGTCACTATATTCTTGTGCTCGTGCCACTTTCCCTCACGTAGGGTGTAGCGAGATCCTATTTACCTTGTGCTCGTTATCCAGGTTGGCCGGCATGAATTTCCGTTGAGGTCACCGTAGATTGCCGGGCCAAGTGTATAGCCTGTCCTGTAACTTAACCCAAGCCAATCACATAACGCTCTAATAATTCAAGGCATATTTTACATTTACTTTATCTTATCATATATTCTGCTCTGTTCTCCATTCAGTATTTTTTCACTATGCTATGATATACAGTTGCTCACATGTTCTACATGCCTCTATGATGTACTTTGATTGGAGACTAAGTTCTGCTCGGGAGAAGGGTTACAACCCCGGTCCTTATTTGGTTTAAGGGTTGTAGCTCAGCTTTCGAACGGTTCCCAAGTCTTATATCTTTGTCTTGTATTTCATTATACTGTCTCTTATAGAATTTGTCAATTCACATGGAACTGCTGTTAGCGCTTGTACTTGCTCATTTCTTGACAGGATACCGTTGATATATTATAGATGATTCTGAGTCGGACTGCTCGACCTATTATGGGCTCGAGTCAGATGGAGTCGTCCAGGACCGTGTCCTGATAGTAGAGCCACTAGATTTTGTACTCCCGGAGTAGCGTAGCTAGTTGGGTTGCCTGGACTGCGATCCAGCTAGTATTATCAGACTGTAGCTTTCTATGTTATTATGAGACCCTGTAATATTGTATATATCTAGGCTTGTATTGGATACTGGACTTTTCCTATTCATCTATCATATATTATCCTTCTGTGCTATCTACCTTAGTTTTATTCTGTGATTAAGACTGATGTTATGTCACCTCCACTTGGAGTGTATTACTGTACAGGTACCTTTATACTGTTAGTCATAGTATTTACAGACGTTATATACAGCGTTCAACTGCCGATACTGCGGCGTAGGCTGGACGTACCCACGTGCTCGTGCCCCTCATAAGGGTACAGGTCGTGATACGTTTTTGTGGTGGCCCATGCAGGTCTGTATCGTAATTAGTACTATCGTAATGGTGCTCGACTTAGAGTACTAATTACGAGCCTGCAATTAGGACGTAGGACCTAGGATATGATAGGAGTTTCTCAATCACCTAGGAAAATTTCCGATATTTTGATTATCATCATTACTCTCCTTGTATTAAGTTAACTGTCCTTCTTTGATAATATCTTCTCATGTGCCATATTGATCTCTTTGTTCCAATTCGTCTACAGGATGACGAAAATGCACCCGCAGGCCACTGAATCGAGTAGCTTGTACGAGAGATCTGACCGGGCAGAGGAGGAGGTTCAAGAGACTGCCCCCAGTGTTTTCACTATCCGTAGGCCGTGGCAGTTGCACAGGGAGGTCTACACCTCCACCCCATAGGGTTTCGGTCGTCGTTCCAGAGATACTACGGCCACCACCTCCGATACCGACCGATACACCACATGTTCCTTCTCCTTCAGCATATGATGGAGACACAGCAAGCCAAGGCAGAGGCATCGCAAGCGCCAGACGGAGGCATCACACCGTCAGATTGAGATGTTGAGGCAGAGCATGGAGAACTCGAATCAGCTTCCACTGGTATCCGTGGAGAGAGTGGCACCGGGTATAGTGCAGGGCCCTACTGGCCAGCAGTCGTACCAGCAGCAGTCCAGGCCAGGGACAGTATTAGACTTTTGGAAGATGAGCTCCAGGGACTTCACAGGTACTGAGGGCACCCTTTATGCAGACGATTGGCTAGAGGACGTGCAGCGGAGAGGCTGGCAGAGCTGTATGTTCGTCAGATCGTGAGATTGCACGGGGTTCCGGTGAGCATAGTTTCAGACTGGGATAGTCGATTCACTTCCCACTTCTGGAGGAGTTTGCAGGCTAGCGTGGGTACCTCGCTCAAGTTTATTACCGCTTACATCCTCAGACAGACGGGCTGTAAACCCCCAATATTTTCTAACTAATTTAGTGATTTAAAATTATTTGCTATATTAATTAGAGTTTAAAGAGGTAATTAGTATATGTGTGTATTTATAAATAATATATATATATATAATATAGATGATAGTGTGCTTGACGTTTTTAATTATAGTCTATGATTATTATAAACATTTGTTACCTATTTACAACTTATAGGATTTTCTTTGTGATTGTATCATGTGTATATGTAGTGTATATAATATATATATACTATATATATATATTTTTTATTTTATATATATATATATATATATATATATATAATATTATATATATAAATATATATATAGATATAAATATATATTTTTTTTTTTTATATATATAAAATATATATAAAAAATATATATATATACATACATACGTATTTTATATATATATATATATATATATATATATATATATATATATATATATATATTTTATATAATATATTTTTTTATTATATATATTTTATATATATATATATATATATTATATAAATATATATATATATAAATAATATATAATAAAAAAAAAATATATATATAATATATATAAATATATATATATAATATAATATATATATAAATATATATATAAAAATATATATATATATATATATATATAATATATATATTATATATTATATATGTATATTGTAAAAAAATAAATTAAATGGTGGCCGAAACCCACCAACAACAGCAGCAAGCTGTAGTGGGCCGACCCCCTAATACCAATCCAGCAAAGCAACTGCTGTTGCTTTGAACCTAACCCCCTTAATAGCAAATGACCCTTAGCAACCCGAGCTAACCGAGCCCCCTTAACTTTATTCCTATTAGGATAATGAGAGAGGAGCGTATATATTGCAACCGCTCATCAAAGCCGAAACCTAACCCCTCTCGTAAGCAAATACCTCTCGACCCCAAGGCCGCCGACCTTCCCGCGCACACCCTAGCCGCCGGTGAACCACCGTCGTCAACCGGAGACATCGCCGGAGTAGCGTTCGCGAGAAAACAGAGGAAGTCTTGTTCTCGATCACACCGCAAGGTACAGTCTTCAACCCAGTATTTCTTCTCCTTGCTTAGCCGATTCTAGTACCGTAACTTCCTGGATAACCAATATAACCATCTAGGAGTCCTCCAACTGGATTGGAGAGTACTCGACCAGATTTCTCAGGAGACTGAATTGAAATTCCCGAAAAAATGTCGGAACAGGATAGTCTTAGGGCAGTCCAAACCCCCGACTTGGAAGCCGAATTTTGAATAAAATACTGAGAATTTCAACCAACCAATTGAAAACAGTCGTTAACAATATAACCAAGAGTTGAACGCAACTTGTGGATCAAAGTTTCGGTTAATATGTAGGAAGAAATCTGTAAGTGAAGTTGTCAGAAAAACTGGTTTCTAAATCATAAAAACATATGGAAATTGTCTGATACGACGTATGCCTCGACAAACCGGGCGACGTGGTCATGCCCTATACGCATCGAAAGGCGCATATGTACGTTACCGACGTGTGGGAACTGACGGAACTCAGTTTCGTCGTGCGTGCGCGACGAAATCAATGCGTATCCGTCGAGATACCCGTATAGGCATTTTGCAAACTTGCCCATAACTTCGTGTACAGTCGTCGAATCGAGACGAAACTTGCGCCAACAGGTTCGAATCAAAATTCTGGTCCTGTGTGCCATGTTTGGTTCGATTCTGAGAAGGTCGAATCGGAACCCATTTTTGGCGGGCTCGCGACCCACTCAAACGGGCAATTTTGTGCACGGCTCATCAGAATCCAAAACTAGACATACCGTTGAGTTTCTCTCCTCAAACCGAAACCGTAGACATGTAGTTTGACGACTTTAGAGACCATAGACCTTGGCACGTATTTCGGTGCAAAGTGGGTCCAACGCAGATATCGTTTTGACCCAAAATTATGATTTTACCCCTGTTCCAGAATTTAACTTTTGGACAGGCATTTTCTAGGTATATCATTTACACTGAGTGCATTTTTTATGTTTGTTTCAGCGTCTGGAGTTGTTTGGAGATTGTGACGTTTCTTGGCTGACATTGTGATTACTTGGACTTGCCACTTTGCACCATCAGGCAAGATACCTTGCTACCTTACTCTGTGATTATTATACTTCTTATTTTAGTTATTATTTTCAGCATTTTATTCCTTGATATTTAAACTGTGCGTCCAAGTCACACTTGGGTGCAAGCGACTCTATCGGTCGTTTATCTCGTCTTATTTATTTCTCTTACATTGACTTAGTCTAGTGACCACCCATTGATGTTGAGGTATTGGTATATCTCATACGGCTTTGACACTTGTTGTATCACATAATGTGAGTCACATATAGAACACGTATCCGCGTAGTCGGCTGGCCACCGATACGTATGGAGCGTGCGACGGATAGGAGTAACTGCCAATAGTATTGCATGTTAGAAGACTTGGCGGTTACTAGAGGTTCGTATCAGTCATGGAGATGATGATACTAGGCATTGGGTGGGGAGAACAATACCTGACGTCTGGGCTTCTTTGCACTTCCCTGATTACCTGTGTGCTCCTCCGGAGACGCAGGCTCCAGGCGCCCTCTGACGTTTCCAGAGCGTTATGGACGTAGCCCTTGCACATGGTGCCCTCTGACGCTTCCCGAGCGTTATGGACGTAGGCCCCTGGTACCCTCTATGGGAACTATGCCGATCCCATTTACAGCCAGAGCTCATGCGTTGAAGGATTGTATCTCAACTGCATATTCACAGTAGAATGGTCAGGAACCCGATTGCATGCATACCTTTTTCGATTATATTATCACAGTTTATACGGCATGGTGTTTTCTTGTATCTTGCTATGTCCCCTGAGGACCTGGTATCTCTCCAGGTTTAGACGATTTTCACAGGAGTACGGAGCGACGTTGGAGCTATCCTACAATGATGACGAGGTAGTCACTACTGATTTCTAGTCTATTTCTTATTTGAGACAGTTGTAGACATTATTTTACATCTCTTTCTTTCTATTTGCAGAGGTTGGACTCCGATCTTGTGAGACTATTTTTCATAGCTGTTTGGAGTGAGTATGTTTCCGGCTATCTTTTGATACTCTGCTTTATTCATTTGACTTTATTATCTTCTGTGTTGAGCTGTGATGAGATTAGATATGTTCTGGCCTGTGATTATTTTATTATAGCTTATGCACATATTCGAAGATTCCATATATTGCAGTATCTTCGTATATGTGCACCTGGCATGTTCACATACTTGGTCTACGTATTTTGGGACTAGGGCGTTACATATTTTTGTGGTGGCCCATGCAGGTCTACGTTAATATTGTTGGGTTACATGACTGTGCCCAATAAGCCTGCATATAGGAATAGGAATATCTCATCCAGAACTACTATCCTTGACTTCCAATCTTTTCGAAACTTCCTTGATTATTCGATTTTACTTCATATCTAATCTTTCCTAATATCAACTTATCTTCTTCGTGCCATCAGTATGAATCTACGAAGCGGACGCACTTCTGCCTTGGCCCTCAAATATGGTGAGGAGACTACTTCGGAGGGACATAATCCTCCCATGACTCCAGCGCACCCTACCAGTCAGGACTGTCGCAGCCTACTACGACACCGACGACGGAGTACCCAGAGATCGCAGCACCCCCAGGCAGCCAGGGGACAGACTACTACCATGCCACCGGGAGGGAATGTACCACTGCCTCCACCACCACCATTCCCTCAGCAGTTTCCCCCACAGTCGGGACCTCAGATGCCTCCTCACCGACTGATGGGGAGCCCTACTACTCAGTTTATGTATGCCATGATGGAGGCTCAGTGGAAGCAAACTGAGCTGATGAGACAGACGATGATGACAGCTATGGCTAGACCACCACCACCACCTCCAGTACCAGCACCGACACCGGCTCTGCATCCTTATAAAGGCTCTATCAAGAATTTCACAGATATAAACCCTAAGCCTTTTAGAGGAACGGAGAAGCGATTAGAGGTGTCACAGTGGCTTATTAGTACCAAGAAGCTACTAAAGGCATCCCAGTTGCCAGCTCGAGATTGGATGACAGCAGTGGACATACTGTTAGAAGACAATGCTCACTACTGGTGGAAGACGGAAGAGAGAAGATTAGACGCTGGGATCACCTGGAAGCAGTTCTATGATGCATTTTATGAGAGATCTTTTCTATTCATGTTCGAGATGGTCTCTATGACCAGTTCCTTCATCTGAAGCAGGGGAATATGACAGTTGATGAGTATGACTCGGAGTTCAATCGCCTGAGTCGATTTAGTGCAGGATTGATTCCGACAGAGTAAGAGAAGGCGAGGAGATTTCACCAGGGGCTTGCACCAGAGCTCAAGTTTATACGACTACCCAGCCTCGAGTCTCCCATTCAGCTGTCTTGGAAGAAGCTCGTGCTCAGGAGATTCTTCGCAAGGAGCAGCAGCAAACATCGAGGCGTCATACACCAGCAGCCACACCAGCCCGAGCTACTCAGAGTGGACCTATTAGGAGGGCCACAGGACATTTCCAGCAGAGGCCCTCACCTTATCAAAAGCCCGTTTGCCATTACTACGGAAAACAAGGACATCTCCAAAACGACTGCAGGACTCGCCTTGGATTATGCTTGAGATGTGGATCCAATCAGCACATGCTCAAGGACTGTCCGGAGCAACATGCAATAGTACAAGCTCGGCAGAACCCGAGACCCACAACCCCAGCTCTTCTAGTACCACGGCCCGTAGCAGGAGCACCTCGTCCACCATTGCCCCAAGGCGTACAGTACAACAAGGCCAGAGCTCAGGGCCCGGGACAGAATTATGGGCAGGTATTCTCACTTGCTGTTGAGGATATAGAGACAGAGGCGAAAGTTATAGCAGGTATGGTTTTAGTTGCATCTTTTCCTGCTATTACATTATTTGATACTGGAGCCACACATTCATTTATAGCCACTAGTTTTACCACTAGATACAGCATTCCCATCACACCTTTAGCTAAGAATGTTAAAATTCTTACTGGAGGAGGAGTTGTACCTGTTAGTGGTGTTTGTAGATGTTGTCCTGTAGTGATAAATGGTAGAGAGATGATGGCACGACTTTTTGTATTCCCTATGCCGACATTTGATGTGGTTCTTGGAATAGACTGGTTGAGCCATTATTCGTTCTCATAGACTGCCTTAGGAGCAGTATTATCTTTAGACCACCGAATGCGGCAGAGTTTGAGTTCACCAAAGAAGACGAAGAGAGTTGTGATAGACCCACATCGGGAACTCATATGATGATGCATGACATCCCTCAGCACCCTATTATCACCGAGTTCGAGGATGTATTCCGAAGGAGTTGCCAGGACTACCACCTGACTGAGATATTGAGTTTTCTATTGAGCTATTCCCGAAGCCGAGCCTATTTCATCTCGAGTATATCGTCTGGCACCCAAGGAGTTGGTAGAGATGAAGACGCAGATTGATGACTTATTCGAGAAGGGATTTATTCGTGCCAGTACGTTACCATGGGGAGCACCCATTTTTTTGTGCCTAAGAAAGACGGGACAGTGAGCATGTGCATTGACTACAGAGCATTAAATGCAGTAACGGTGAAGAACAAGTATCCCTTGCCGCATATAGACGATCTATTTGATCAGGTGAGTGGAGCAAAAGTATTCTCCAAGATTGACTTACGATCATGCTATCACCAATTGAAGGTTCGGAAGGAAGACATTGCAAAGACGGCCTTTCGATCGAGGTATGGACACTACGAGTTCTTGGTTATGCCTTTCGGTTTGACCAATGCTCCTGCAGTTTTCATGAATTTAATGAACAAGATCTTTCACCAATACTTAGACCAATTTGTAGTAGTCTTTATAGACGATATCTTGATTTACTCCAAGAGTCAAAAGGAGTATGAGCAGCATCTACGGATAGTTTTGGGAACATTGAGGAATGAGCGACTTTTCGTGAAGCTTAGCAAGTGTGATTTTTTCTCAAGGAGGTATCATTCTTGGTCATATTGTTACGGGTGATGGTATATCAGTGGACCCAGAGAAGATCACAACAGTCAAATCATGGCCCGCTCCCACATCTTCTGAAGTGAGAAGTTTCCTCGGACTTGCGGATTACTACCGACGGTTCGTAGAAGATTTCTCTCGAATAGCGGGACCTATGACTCGATTGACTTGTAAGGATCAGGAGTTTGTATGGACAGATGAGTGTCAAGCCGCATTTGATGAGTTGAAGAAGCGATTGACCACAACACCGATCTTGACACTACCATCGGGCCCAGGAGGATTATGATATACAGTGACGCATTCGGGAAGGGATTAGGATGTGTATTGATGCAACACGGTCGTGTAGTAGCTTATGCATCGCGACAGTTGAGAGTGCACGAGAGGAATTATTCGACCTACGATCTAGAGCTCGCAGCGGTTATCTTTGCTTTGAAGCTATGGAGACACTACTTGTACGGCGAGAAGGTTGATATCCATACTGATCATGAGAGCCTCAAGTACGTATTTACCCAAAAGGAGTTGAATATGCGACAACGACGTTGGTTGGAGTGATGAAGGATTATGAGATCGAGCTTCATTATCATTCGGGCAAGGCTAATGTCATAGCAGACGCATTAAGCCGTAAGCCCATGGCACACTTTTTGACTACACAGAAGGAATTGATTAGAGACTTAGAGCAGCTTGGTATTTAGGTAGTATTTCCAAGAGCAGACGGCGTATTAGCTAACCTCCAAGTGCAATCATCATTGGTAGAGCACATCAAGGCAGCATTGCCTAATGATGCTAGATTTCGATGGCTGAAAGAGAGGACTGAAGCAGAAGAGCAGGTTTGAGGATCCACTCAGATGGAACACTGCGATGTGGTGATCGCATTTATGTACCTAATGGAGATCTACGGCAGGAGCTGATGGCCGAGGCTCATATTTCGACATACTGCATTCATCCCGGAGGGACCAAGATGTATCGTGACTTACGACAGTATTATTGGTGGCATAGAATGAACGGGAGATAGCTTGTTTCGTTGCTAAGTGCTTGGTATGTCAACAAGTGAAGGCGGAGCACCAGAGGACGGCCGGATTATTACAGCCGCTACCCATTCCGAGTGGAAGTGGGAGCATATTACTATGGATTTCGTCACGGGTTTTCTTCGGAGTCCTAGGGGACGTGATGTAGTGGGTGATTGTTGATAGACTTACGAAGTCAGCACATTTTTACCTTTTAGAGTGGGCCAGTCGACAGAAGTATTGGCAGAGATGTATATGGAGAAGATTATGAGATTGCATGGTGTGCCTGTTAGTATTGTGTCGGACCGTGACTCGAGATTCACCTCGCACTTTTGGAGGAGCATGCAAGAGAGTTTGGGCACCCGATTGAAGTTTAGCATATCGCATCATCTGCAGACAGACGGCCAGTCGGAGCGTACTATTCAGACGCTAGAGGATATGTTGAGAGCGTGTATGCTTGATTTTGGCGGTTCATGGGAGGACCATCTTCATCTTGTTGAGTTTTCCTACAACAATAGCTATCAGAGAGCATTCAAATGGCTCCGTTTGAAGTATTGTATGGTAGGAAGTGTCGGTCTCCTATTTGTTGGAGCGACATAGGATAGCGACAGCTATTGGGTCCCGAGTTGGTCTTGAGCACAGTGGAGACAATGAAGAAGATTCAGGACCACCTGCGAGCAGCGCAGGATAGTCAGAAGCAGTGGGCAGATAATCGTCGCCGACCCTAAGAATTCAAAGAGGGCGACCATGTGTTCTTAAAGATATCCCCCACTAGAGGCACGATTCGATTCGGAGGACGTGGCAAGATGAGTCCAAGGTACATCGGGCCTTTCGATGCCTTGGAACGTATTGGAGAGGTTGCCTATAGATTGGCCTTGCCACCGTCACTGGAGGGAGTTCATAATATATTCATGTATCTCAGCTTAAGAGGTACGTGGCAGACAACAATCACGTGCTTGATCATACCGAGATCACAGTTGGACCAAGTTTGTCGTACGAAGAGCAACCAGTAGGTATCCTCGATCGCCGAGTGAAGGTGTTACGGAATTAATCTATTCCATTGGTTCGCGTGGCATGGAAGCATCACTCGCCAGGGGAGTCTACTTGGGAGCGCGAGGACGACATCCGAAATCGCTACCCGCATTTGTTCGAAGGAGAAGGTATGTCTTACATATTAAGTACCTGTAACACCCATATTTCTGAATATGTATTTTGATTAGGCGTATATGTATTTCGAACATGTATTTTATTTTCTCAGATTATGGCTTGTTATTGTGTTTTGGCTTAAACTGCGGATTCTAGTTTTCTCGTAAAATAGGTTTTGACATGGCTTAGTTTTATTTTATGGAGAAGGATTGGTTTGGTTTGGTTTAATATGCATGGAACACCCTTCGCTAAACTCCACCCCAATACAACACACCCACCCCCATTAAATCCTACCTAACTTTTCTCTCTCCTCTTTACTTTTATTTATTTTTCCTCCATCTTCTTCTTCCTTCCTCCACACAACACCAATACCATAGGCAAGTGCACCTTGCCACCAAATAAGCCCCCATTTTATTTGTCCATTAGCTAGATTAGGCCATAGTGAACAACATTAGAACTTGGCATTTTGTGATTTGGAGCTTCCATTTTTCTAGATCTAAGTTTTAACCATTTTCGGAATTCTTGGTTTTGATCTATTAAACTTAGATTTTTGCTTGTTTTGAGCTTCCATGTGAAAGAGAATTCAATTTTGCACAAGTTAGAGCTTTGAAAATCTAAATTTCGTTTTGATTTGATCAAGTTATGAAGATTTGAAGTTTTGATGTTCTTGAGATTCTTCTCAGCCTGTTGGAGAAGATGACCCTCGGCCAGCGCTCTTTAGCGCAAGGCCATGCGCAGTTCAACTATGTACAGTTCAACTGTACGCAGTTTATTTCCTGCACAGTTTATCTGTGCGCAGTTCATCTGTGCGCAGTTCATTTCCTGCACAGTTCAACTATGCACAGTTCATCTGTGCGCAGTTCATCTGTGCGCAGTTCATTTCCTGCATAGTTCATCTATGCGTAGTTCATCTGTGCGCAGTTCATTTCCTGTACAGTTCATCTGTGCGCAGTTTATCTGTGCGCAGTTCATTTCCTACACAGTTCAACTGTGCACAGTTCATCTGTGCGCAGTTCATCTGTGCGCAGTTCATTTCCTGTATAGTTCATCTGTGCATAGTTCATCTGTGCGCAGTTCGTTTCCTGCACAGTTCAACTGTGCACAGTTCATCTGTGCGTAGTTCATCTGTGCACAGTTCATTTCCTGTGTAGTTCATTTCCTGCACAGTTCATCTGTGTGCAGTTTATTTCCTGCGCAGTTCATTTCCTGCGCAGTTCAACTCATGATGGTTTGGTTTTATTTCTTGGACTTGGCTTCTCTTTTGTGGATTAGAGTTTTAAGATCTTGTTCCACACAACCCGACCATCTTTACCCAACACAACCTGGCACAGTTTTTGATGTTTTGCTTACGACTAGTACGGTTTTCATAAATTTTGTAATTTATGATTCTAGTACCTTCTGATCAACTTGATAATGGCCCGTGGCGGCGCACTCCTGACTTGTAACTTGTAACTCGTAACTCGCCTTGATGCTGTTGCGACGGCTAACTTGACTTGTATAATCAACTCTGACTCCGTGGTTGTTTATTCTTGCTGCTTGTGCAATCCACTTGTCTTGTCTTGTCTTGGCTTGCATCATGTCTAGGATGTGATTCCCTGGTTACCACGGTCAGGGATTTACATTGAATATGGATTATGCTAATGACTAGATCAAACTATAGTTCATGGAGAATTTCCAGTCACAGGCAATCTCGTTATCCGGACGCTTTAATTGGACTTGTAGCTTGCCGACGAGTAGAGCACATTTCCAGCACACTGTCATGTGTTGCACCCTCTAAGTCACCTAAAGGTATATCGTCTCGAGGGCGATGTACCCAATCATACTCTCAACCCGCGGAAGGATAACTAGATAGTCTGCGGGGCTTGGGACTGGGAAATTCTCACTTACATCTTGTTAGTAATTAGACTTGTGATAACCCTAGTAGTTAAAGTAGTAAGCCGTAGTAACTGCTTGGCCGCTTGTAAATGGATGGTGTCCAGCATTGTCTAAGTCTTGTCTAGTACCTGTACCTGGATCCCTTGAACATGATTGTTTTACTTGTCTTCAACAATAAATGGATAGAGACAAGTGTTATTCAGGCGAAGGGTTACAACCCCGGTCCTTGTTTGGTTTACGGGTTGTAGTCTGGCTCGCGGAATGGTTCGATGTCTCTAGTCGTTTATTGTCCTACTGTACTTTTATTTTTTTATTTATTTACCAGTACTTTTCTTCCATTTTCTTATGTTCTGATATGCTGGCTTTTGTTCTTATTTCTTGGCCTCCTTTGTGGCACTTGCTCTTTCTGGGGTTTGTCCCAGCTGGTTTGTGTGGCCAGATTTTGGAGCAGCACCCGAGGATCTACCGAACCTCCAGTCCGATGGTGGCGACTAGAAGGAACCCGGGCTACGAGTGGGTTTTCTATTTTATTTCGCTCACTCTATTGTAAAATTATTCTTTTGAGGCGTTTAGCCGACGAGCACCTGTTAGCTCGATGCACATTTACTTACTGTCTGTCTACGGGCTGTAAACATGATTAATAAATCCTAGGGTTGATCATGTATGACTTAACTCTTGCTAGTCCTCGTATTTTGTATGACTAGCTTCATGATCAGCTGGATATATAATATTTGGGATGCCTTCTATTGTATATTTGGTGATCTAACATCTTGTAACTATATTACTTGCTTGAGATTGAGACAATAGGCTTGACTTAAGAGACCATTGGCTTGTAGTAAACCCTCATATCTAGACAGCCATGACCGTATAGCGAGGTTGATCCCATTTCAATATACGTAGCTGGCTATGTACGCCCCCGCTCTCCAGTATTCTCGTTCTGGGGCGTGACATAGTTTAAGTGGTGGCCCATACAGGTCTTGGCATTCAAGAGATATGAGGGTTTACCGAATAGATGTCTCAATCATTATTCGTCCTTGATCTTCATTCATATCCTCTGAATCTCTGGATTCTTGCCCTAATCATATGCTTGTATCGTTGATCTGTCCTGGTCCTTTCTTATTGTTTCCCTGTGTCGTCTTCTTCAGCGGCACTGTAGCTGACCCCGCCGATCAGCAAGGTGGAGCACCTCCCGTGGACCAGCAGCAACTTGGAGATCAAGCCCAGCATTCCGGAGTGGCCTCCCGAGTTGTACCTCCCGGAGGAGAACCCCCAGTTCGGCCCTTCCCGCCTGCCGAGCCGGACGATGGCACCTTGGTAGGTCTCTTCAGGACCTTGATAGCTTCTCAGGATCGTAGAGGAGACGCCTTGCACCAGGCAATAGCAGATGCTTTGACCAGAGGCGGTCATCCAGGGAACAGCGCTGCCAACAGCTTCAAGCGCTTGAACCCTCCATTCTTCGACGGCAGCGAGGATACGATTGCCGCGGACGCTTGGCTTCAGGATACCGAAGTGATTCTGGAAGCAGCTAGGACACCTGAGAATGAGAAGGTGGCGGTGGTACGCCTGCAGTTGTTAGACTTGGCTCGCAGTTGGTGGGCAGCGCAAGCTATGGGATTAGTGGCACCCATTGCTTGGGCAGTGTTTAGAGAAAGATTCCAGACGAAGTATTTTGATGCTGTGGCTCGGTACGACCTACAGACGAGATTTACCAACTTAAAGCAAGGAGGCAGAACGGTCGACGGTTATGCATCTGAGTTTTCCAGGCTCAGCAGGTTTGCCCCCACTTTGGTGGCGACCGAGTTTGATAGGGCCCAGCGGTTCCAGCAAGAACTGTATTTGGAGATCTTGTTGGCGGTTGAGCAGTTCGAGCACCAGACGTTCGATGCAGTATTGAGAGCAGCTAGGAGGCACGAGTACACCTCCCAGAGGATCATGGATAGGACCGGAGGTAGGGAGCGGTCCCACAGTCAGATACACCAATCCTCAGCTCCAGCCCCGGCAGCTAGGAGTTTGACTATTGGAACTCCGAGACGGGCGGCCTCAGTGACGTCGGTTCAACATTCAACCCTGACGTACCCGCAGCAGCAGAAGCAGAAGCAGACTTCCGCGATGGGATGTTCCCATTGTGGGAAGCCAGGCAATGTAGTGGCGGATTGTCGTAGGGCACAAGGATTGTGCCTGGCTTGTGGAGCGACAGATCACAAGATAGGAGCCTGCCCGAATAGGGGTAGTTCATTCTCTTCAAACCTAACCAGTCCATCGGTTAGGGGACCAGTACCTATGCAGCAGCAGCAGTACCCGAGGCCCTTGTTGCCTCAGGTCCAGGCATTTCATCAACAGAACCAGCAGCAGTATATCCAAGCCCAAGTGCAGAGTAGGCAGAGAGGTTTCCAGCAGAGGGGACCTGCAGCAAGAGGACAAGGTCAGGCCATGATAATGGCTATGGAAGAAGAAGTTATACCAGGTGAGGTAGTGGCAGGTACTATTCTCGTCAACTCCTCTCCAGCATTGGTATTATTTGATTCTAGTGCATCGCATTTATTCATGTCTGCACGATTCGCGACACGGATAGGATTGGAGCCAGAGTCATTATCAGTAAGGCTCAATATACTTACTGGTAATGGTCTTGTGGGAGTAGATCGAGTGTTTTTCCTCGTGTCGGATCGTAGTTAGAGGTAGAGAGTTCCCCGCTAGATTTATAGAGTTCCCTATGACAGACTATGATGTAGTCCTAGGTATGGATTGGTTGAGGAACCAGTATGCTAGGATAGACTGCCATGTTGGCAGAGTTGTTTTTAGTATTCCAAGCGAGCCGGAGTTTTCATTTTCCAGAGTCGCAGTAGAGCTATTTTCTCCAGTATTGTGGATGGCAGTAGCCGCAGTACAGTTGCCCCGGATAGTTGAAGAGTTTTCAGATGTCTTTCCCGAAGAACTTCCAGGGATGCCGCCAGAGCGGGAGATCGAGTTCACTATAGACTTGATCCCCGGGGCAGCACCAGTATCAGAGCGAGTCTACAGGATGGCACCTTCAGAGTTGGAGATTTTGTACAAGATGATTGAAGAACTGAGGACCAAGGGATTCATTCGTGCAAGTGGATCGCCTTGGGAAGCCCCGATGCTTCTTGTGAAAAAGAAGGATGGTACGTTCAGGTTATGTGTAGATTATCGTACCTTGAACTCAGTGACAATCAAGAACAGATACCCTCTCCCGAGGATAGATGACTTGTTTGATCAACTCAAAGGGGCTTCAGTGTTCTCGAAGATAGACTTACGGTCAGGATACCACCAGATCAGAGTCAGAGAGCAGGACATCCCAAAAACAACTTTCCGATCTAGGTATGGACAATAGAGTTTTCTTGTTATGCCATCTGGAGCAACCAATGCGCTGGCCGTATTCATGGACCTCATGAATCGCATTTTCATGCCTTACTTGGATCAGTTCGTGATCGTGTTCCTAGATGATATCCTGGTCTACAGCAAGAGCGAAGCAGAGCACGAGCAGCATCTCAGAATCGTCCTTCAGACGCTTAGAGAGCACCAGTTGTACGCCAAGTTCAGTAAATGCGAGTTCTGGCTCGATCGCATTTCGTACTTGGGTCACATCATTACCCGAGGAGGAGTAGAAGTGGATCCCCAGAAGATTGTGGCTATCGAGACATGGCCAGAACCTAGTTCAGCGGCAGAGGTTCGCAGCTTCCTTGGATTGGCCGGCTACTACCGACGATTTGTTTCAGATTTTACAAGGATTTCAGTGCCGATGACCCAGTTGACCCGCAAGGATGTGCAGTTTGTTTGGACAACAGAGTGTCAGGAATCATTTGAGAAGTTGAAGCGAGGTTTGATAATGGCTCCCATTCTCACACTTCCAGATGGGACCGAAGGATTCACAGTTTATTGCGATACTTCAGACAGAGGATTGGGGTGTGTCTTGATGCAGCATGGGAAGGTAATATCTTATGCATCACGTCAACTTCGTGATCATGAGAAGAATTACCCGACCCACGACTTGGAGCTGGCAGCAGTAGTGTTTGCACTTAAGTTGTGGAGGCACTACTTGTATGGAAACAGTGTGGAGATATTTACTGATCACAAGAGCCTGAAGTATGTTTTCACCCAGAAGGACCTTAATATGCGGCAGAGAAGATGGCTTGAGCTATTGGTGGACTACGATGTGGATTTGTAGTATCTCCCAGGGAAGGCCAACGTTGTAGCAGATGCGTTGAGCAGGAGAGCCGGAGTTTATTTCCTGACGGCGCAACCAGAGTTATTGGCAGATCTTCAGAAGATGGGAATTGAAGTGGTTCTTCCAACCAACGTGGCATTGATGGCTGGTCTACAGGTTCAGTCCCGCATAGTTGAGAGGATCCGGATGGCACAGTCTACAGATTCCAAGATTCAGCGACTTAGAGCAGAATGTGAGGCAAAAAAGAAGGCCAGAGTTGTGCATTCATGAAGATGGTACCCTTCGACACGGCACTCGTCTTTGTGTACCCAGTGGAGATATCAGACAGGAGGTCATGGCAGAAGCTCACAGTTCACAGTATTCTATTTATCCCGGTGGCACAAAGATGTACCGTGATATCCGTCAGCATTTCTGGTTGAATGGCATGAAGAGGGAGATAGCCCGATTTGTCTCTCGGTGTTTGGTTTGCCAGCAGGTTAAAGCTGAACATCAGAGGCCGTTGGACTTCATCAGCCCTTGCCGATTCTAGAATAGAAGTGGGAGCATGTGACCATGGATTTTGTGACTGGATTTCCTAGATCCCTAACTGGTCGAGATGCTATTTGGGTTATAGTCGACAGGCTCACGAAGGTGGCTCATTTTCTCCTATTTAGAGTTGGGCAGTCTACGGCTCAGCTAGCAGAGATGTACCTCAGACAGATTGTCAGGCTTCACAGTGTGCCCGTCAGTATCACCTCGGACCGAGATTCAAAATTTACATCACACTTTTGGCGTAGCCTGTAAGAGAGTTTGGAAACTCGTCTCAAGTTCAGTTCGGCATATCATCCGCAGACAGATGGTCAGTCGGAGCGTACAATCCAGACCCTTGAAGACATATTGAGATCTTGTACACTTGACTTCGGTGGTTCGTGGGAAGATCACCTGCACCTGGTGGAGTTCTCTTACAATAATAGTTTCCAGGCCAGCATCCAGATGGCACCATTCGAGGCACTATATGGCAGGATGTGCAGATCCCCGCTAGCATGGGATGATGTCGGAGAAAGGCAGATGCTCGGTCCAGAAATGATTGCCCAGATAGTTGAAGTAGTCAGAAAAGTCAGGGATCATCTTCGAGTTGCCCAAGATCGCCAGCGGCATTGGGCTGATGCTCATCGACGTCCCTTGGAATTTGCTATCGGAGACCATGTATTCCTTAGGATCTCGTCTAACCACGGCGTCATTCGCTTTGGCGTGCGGGGAAAGCTTAGTCCAAGGTATATAGGATCGTTCGATGTCCTGGAGCGAGTAGGAGATGTGTCCTATCGTCTCGCTCTTCCACTGTCGCTAAGTAAGGTGCATGATATATTCCATGTGTCCCAATTACGACGGTATATCTCGGACCCGAGCCATATCCTAGACCATTCGGAATTGGTTGTTGGTACCAACCTTTCGTATGAGGAAAGGCCCGTGTCTATATTGGATCGAAGAGAAAAGATACTCAAGAATAAGACTATTAGCTTAGTCCGTGTTGCTTGGGGTCATCACTCTCTAGGTGAGTTGACGTGGGAGCGTGAGGATGATATCCGATCGTGATATCCCTATCTGTTTGACTCGTAAGGTATAATGTCTTCCTTATGCCTTATGCTTTTCATTACCTTGATTGCATGTATGATTGTATGATTGAACTGCTTAGTGTAGTTGTTGGTGCTTAGTATAGCTTGTCGTGGCAATCTCTAGCTCCTTGATTAAATTCCGCGGACGGAATTCTTTTAAGGTGGGTAGAGTTGTAACACCCATATTTTGGAATATGTATTTTGATTAGGCGTATATGTATTTCGAACATGTATTTTATTTTCTCAGATTATGGCCTGTAATTGTGCTTTGGCTTAACTTGCGGATTCTAGTTTTCTCGTAAAATAGGTTTTGACATGGCTTGGTTTTATTTTGTGGAGAAGGATTGGTTTGGTTTGGTTTAATATGCATGGAACACCCTTAGCTAAACTCTATCCTCAACACAATACACCCACCCCCATTAAATCCTACCTAACTTTTCTCTCTCCTCTTTACTTTCATTTATTTTTCCTCCATCTTCTTCTTCCTTCCTCTACACAACACAACACCATAGGCAAGTGCACCTTGCCACCAAATAAGCCCCCCATTTTATTTGTCCATTAGCTAGATTAGGCCATGGTGAACAACATTAGAACTTGGCATTTTGTGATTTGGAGCTTCCATTTTTCTAGATCTAAGTTTTAACTATTTTCGGAATTCTTTGGTTTTGATCTATTAAACTTAGATTTTTGCTTGTTTTGAGGCTTCCATGTGAAAGAGAATTCAATTTTACACAAGTTAGAGCTTTGAAAATCTAAATTTCATTTTGATTTGTTCAAGTTATGAAGATTTGAAGTTTTGATGTTCTTGAGATTCTTCTCAGCCTGTTGGAGAAGATGACCCTCGGCCCGCGCTCTTTAGCGCAAGGCCATGCGCAGTTCAACTGTGCACAGTTCAACTGTGTGCAGTTCATCTGTGCGCAGTTCATTTCCTGCACAGTTCAACTGTGCACAGTTCATCTGTGCGCAGTTCATCTGTGCGCAGTTCATCTGTGCGCAGTTCATTTCCTGCACAGTTCATCTGTGTGCAGTTCATTTCCTGCACAGTTCAACTGTGCACAGTTCATCTGTGCGCAGTTCATCTGTGCGCAGTTCATTTCCTGTATAGTTCATCTGCGCAGTTTATCTGTGCGTAGTTCATTTCCTGCACAGTTCATCTGTGCGCAGTTTATCTGTGAGCAGTTCATCTGTGCGCAGTTCATTTCCAGCGCAGTTCATTTCCTGCACAGTTCATCTGTGCGCAGTTCATTTCCTGCGCAGTTTATTTCTTGCGCAGTTCAACTCATGATGGTTTGGTTTTATTCCTTGGACTTGGCTTCTCTTTTGTGGATTAGAGTTTTAAGATCTTGTTCCACACAACCCGACCGTCTTACCCAACACAACCTGGCACAATTTTTGATGTTTGCTTATGACTAATACGGTTTTCATGAATTTTGTGATTTATGATTCTAGTACCTTCTGATCAACTTGATAGTGGCCCGTGGCGGCGCACTCCTGACTTGTAACTTGTAACTCGTAACTCGACTTGATGCTATTGCGACGGCTAACATGACTTGTATAATCAACTCTGACTCCATGCTTGTTTATTCTTGCTGCTTGTGCAATCCACTTGTCTTGTCTTGTCTTGTCTTGCATCATGTCTAGGACGTGACTCCCTTGTTACCACGGTCAGGGATTTACATTGAATATGGATTATGCTAATGACTAGATCAAACTATAGTTCATGGAGAATTTCCAGTCACAGGCAATCTCGTTATCCGGGCGCTTTAATTGGACTTGTAGCTTGCCGACGAGTAGAGCACATTTCCAGCACACTGTCATGTGTTGCACCCTCTAAGTCACCTAAGGGTATATCGTCTGCAGGGCGATGTACCCAACCATACTCTCAACCCGCGGAAGGATAACTAGATAGTCTGAAGGGCTTGGGACTGGGAAATTCTCACTTGCATCTTGTTAGTAATTAGGCTTATGATAACCCTAGTTAGTTAAAGTAGTAAGCCATAGTAACTGCTTGGCCGCTTGTAAATGGATGGTGTCAGCATTGTCTAAGTCTTGTCTAGTCCCTGTACCTGGATCCCTTGAACATGATTGTTTTACTTGTCTTCAACAATAAATGGATAGAGACAAGTGCTATTCAGGCGAAGGGTTACAACCCCGGTCCTTGTTTGGTTTACGGGTTGTAGTCTGGCTCCCGGAATGGTTCGATGTCTCTAGTCGTTTATTGTCCTGATGTACTTTTATTTTTTATTTATTTACCAGTACTTTTCTTCTATTTTCTTATGTTCTGATATGCTGGCTTTTGTTCTTATTTCGTGGCCTCCTTTGTGGCACTTGCTCTTTCTGGGGTTTGACCCAGCTGGTTTTGTGTGGCCAGATTTTGGAGCAGCACCCGAGGATCTACCGAACCTCCAGCCCGATGGTGGCGACTAGAAGGAACCCGGGCTACGAGCGGGTTTTCTATTTTGTTTCGCTCACTCTATTGTAAAATTATTCTTTTGAGGCGTTTAGCCGACGAGCACCTGTTAGCTCAATGCACATTTACTTACTGTCTGCCTACAGGCTGTAAACATGATTAACAAATCCTAGGGTTGATCATGTATGACTTAACTCTTGCTAGTCCTCGCATTTTGTATGACTAGCTTCATGATCAGCTGGATATGTAATATTTGGGACGCCTTCTATTGTATATTTGGTGATCTAACATCTTGTAACTATATTACTTGCTTGAGATTGAGACAATAGGCTTGACTTAAGAGACCGTTGGCTTGTAGTAAACCCTCATATCTAGACAGCCGTGACCGTATAGCGAGGTGGATCCCATTTCAATATACGTAGCTGGCTATGTACGCCCCCGCTCTCCAGTAATCTGGTTCTGGGGCGTGACAGTACCATTGTATTTCCTCGCATTGCATTTGATCCCCCGACCTTAGTTTAATTTTGAGGACGAAATTTTCTTTAAGTTGGGTAGGATGTAAACCCCCAATATTTTCTAACTAATTTAGTGATTTAAAATTATTTTGCTATATTAAATAGAGTTTAAAGAGGTAATTAGTATATATGTGTGTATTTATAAATATATATATATAATATAGATGATAGTGTGCTTGACGTATTTTTAATTATAATCTATGATTATTATAAACATTTTGTTACCTATTTACAACTTATAGGATTTTCTTTGTGATTATATTCATGTGTATATGTATGTATATGTATGTGTATATATATATATATATTTTTTTTTCATGTGTATATGTATATGTATGTGTATGTATATATATACTTATAGGATTTTCTTTGTGATTATATTCATGTGTATATGTATATATATATATATATATATATATATATATATATATATAAATATATATATATATATATATATATATAAATATATATATATATATATATATATATATATATATATATATATATTGTAAAAAATAATAATTAAATGGTGGCCGAAACCCACCAACAGCAGCAGCAAGCTGCGGTGGGGCCGACCCCCCCCCTCTAATACCAATCCAGCAAAGCAACTGCTGTTGCTTTGAACCCGACCCCCCTTAATAGCAAATGACCCTTAGTAACCCGAGCTAACCCGAGCCCCCATTAACTTTATTCCTATTTGGAATAAGAGAGAGGCGGCAGTATATATTGCAATCGCTCATCAAAGCCGAACCCTAACCCCCTCTCGTAAGCAAATACCTCTCGACCCCAAGGCCGCCGACCTTTCCGCGCACACCCTAGCCGCCGGTGAACCACCGTCGTCAATCGGAGACATCGCCGGAGTCACGTTCGCGAGGAAAACAGAGGAAGTCTTGTTCTCGATCATACCGCAAGGTACTGTCTTCAACCCAGTATTTCTCCCTCCGTGCTTAGCCGATTCTAGTACCGTAACTTCTTAGGGATAACCAATATAACCATCTAGGAGTCCTCCAACTGGATTGGAGAGTACTCGACCAGATTTCTCAGGAGACTGATTTGAAATTCCCGAAAAACTGTCGGAACAGGATAGTTTTAGGGCAGTCCAAACCCCCGACTTGGAAGCCGAATTTTGAATCAAATTCTGAGGATTTCAACCAACCAATTAAAAACAGTCGTTAACAATATAACCATGAGTAGAACGCAACTTGTGGATTGAAGTTTCGGTTAATATGTAGAAAGAAATCTGTAAGTGAATTTGTCGAAAAAATTGGTTTCTAAATCATTAAAACATATGGAAATTGTCCGATACGACGTACGCCCGATAAATCGGGCGACGTGGTCATGCACTATACGCATCGAAAGGCGCATATGGATGTTACCGACGTGTGGGAACTGATGGAACTCAGTTTCGTCGTGCGTGCGCGACGAAATCAATGCGTATTCGTCGAGATACCCCGTATCGGCATTTTACAAACTTTCCTATAACTTCGTGTACAGTCGTAGAATCGAGACAAAACTTGTGCCAACAGGTTCGGATCGAAATTCTGGTCCTGTATGCCAAGTTTGGTTCGATTCTGAGAAGGTCGAATCGGAACCTATGTTTGACGGGCCCGCGACTCACTCAAACGGGCAATTTTGTGCACGGCTCATCGGAATCCAAAACTGGACATACAGTTGAGTTCCTCTCCTCAAACTAAAACCGTAGACATATAGTTTGACGACTTTTGAGACCATAGACCTTGGCACGTATTTCGGTGCAAAACGGGTCCAACGGTAAACATTATTTTGACCCAAAATTACGATTTTGCCCCTGTTCCAGAATTTGACTTTTGGACAGGCGTTTCCTAGGTATATCTTTTACACCGAGTGTATTTTTTATGTTTGTTTCAGCGTCCGAAGTTGTTTGGAGATTGTGACATTTCTTGGCTGACATTGTGATTATTTGGACTTGCCACTTTGCACCATCAGGCAAGATACCTTGCCACCTTACTCTGTGATTATTATACTTCTTATTTTCAGTTTTTATTTTTAGCATTTTGTTTCTTGATATTTAAACTGTGCGTCCAAGTCACACTTGGGTGCAAGCGACTCTATCGGTCGTTTATCTCGTCTTATTTATTTCTCTTACATTAACTTAGTCTAGTGACCACCCATTGATGTTGAGGTATTGGTATATCTCATACGGCCTTGATACTTGTAGTATCACGTGATGTGAGTCACATATAGGACACGTATCCGCGTAGTCGGCTGGCCACCGATACGTATGGAGCGTGCGACGGATAGGAGTAACTGCCAATAGTATTGCATGTTAGAAGACTTAGCAGTTACTAGAAGTTCATATCAGTCATGGAGATGATGATACTAGGCATTGGGTGGAGAGAACAATACCTGACGTATGGGCTTCTTTGCACTTCCCTGATTACCTGTGCGCTCCTCCGGAGACGCAGGCTCCAGGCGCCCTCTAACGTTTCCTAGAGCGTTATGGAAGTAGCCCTTGTACATGGTGCCCTCTGACGCTTCCCAAGCGTTATGGACGTAGGCCCCTGGTACCCTCTATGAAAACTATGCCGATCCCATTTATAGCCAGGGCTCATGCGTCGAAGGATTGTATCTCAACTGCATATTCACAGTAGAATGGTCAGGAACCCGATTGCATGCATACCTTTTTCTCGTATTATATTATCACAGTTTATACGGCATGGTGTTTTCTTGTATCTTGCTATGTCCCCTGAGGACCTTGTTATCTCTCCAGGTTTAGACGATTTTCCATAGGAGTACGGAGTGGCGTTGGAGCTATCCTACATTGATGACGAGGCAGTCACTACTGATTTCTAGTCTATTTCTTATTTGAGACAGTTGTAGACATTATTTTACATCTCTTTTCTTTCTATTTGCGGAGGTTGGACTCCGATCTTGTGAGATTATTTTTCATAGCTGTTTGGAGTGAGTATGTTCACCCGGCTATCTTTTGATACTCTGCTTTATTCATTTGACTTTATAATCTTCTATGTTGAGCTGTGATGAGATTAGATATGTTATGCTGGCCTGTGATTATTTTATTTACAGCTTATGCGCATATTCAGTGATTCCATATATTGGAGTATTCTTCGTATATGTGCAGCTGGCATGCTCACGTACTTGGTCCTACGTATTTTGGGACTAGGGCGTTACACGGGCAATCGGAGAGGACCATCCAGACTTTGGAGGATATGCTTCGCACATGTGTGCTTGATCTCGGGGGTTCTTGGAAGGACCATCTTCACCTGGTAGAGTTTGCTTACAACAACAGCTACCAGGCCAGTATAGAGATGTCGCCATTTGAGGCTCTATATGGACGGAGATGCCGTACTCCTTTGTCTTGGGACAATGTCGGCGAGAGGGCGCTTCTTGGGCCGGAGATGGTTGTGGATACGGCCGAGAAGGTCAGGTTGATTAGAGACATACTTCGGGTGGCTCAGGATAGGCAGCGGCATTGGGCCGATAGTCACTGGAGACCGTTAGATTTTGAGGTTTGTTTCAATTTCCTATCGTGTTGTTTGTGATTGTTTGTTAGTTATGTACTGAGTTTTGTCTTATGTCTAGGTTGGTGACATGGTGTTTTTGAGGATATTCCCGACACGTGGCACGATTCGCTTTGGCAGCAGTGGGAAGCTCAGTCCGCGCTACATCGGACCTTTCACCATCATAGAGAGGATCGATGCAGTAGCCTACCGACTGGACTTGCCGACTAGGCTCGAAGGAGTGCACAACGTGTTCCATGTATCTCAGCTGAGGCAGTACGTGGCAGATCCTAGCCATGTATTGGACCATTCAGCGATACAGGTGGGACCTACTCTCAGCTATCCAGAACAGCCGGTGGAGATTCTGGATCGCATGGAGAAGGTGCTCCGGAACTAGGTCATACCCTTGGTTCAGGTTGCATGGAGACATCACTCTCCACGTGAGTCTACCTGGGAGAGAGAGGACGACATGCGGGAGCGTTTCCCTTATCTTTTTGCGCCCTGAGGTATAAGTCTATTTCTTTTATTTTCTGTTGTGATTCCTGTGTTTGTTGTCTTCAATTTTGAGGACGAATTTTTTTTAGGTGGATAGACTTGTCAACCCCACTTTTCCAAGATAGGGGTAAAATGGTAATTTTCTATTTTTGAATATTTTTGGGAATTTTATTTCATGAATATTAATATTTAATGATTATAGGAGTCGGGTTCGAATTTTATCGCATTTCGACTTAATTCAGGACTCCGGGGAATTTCGACTTGAGTTGTGCTTAACACATTAATTAGCCATAGCCCACCAAACTTAACATTTAGGTTTAGGAGTTTGGACTAATCCCACTTGAGTGTTTAGGCTTAAGAATGATTTTTATTTAGTCTAAACTAACCTCCAAAACCAAATTAGGAAGTTAACTTAGCTAAGAAGTAAAGGGAGGGGCAAGCTTGTAATTAGTAAGGAGCTCCAACCCTTTCAAATAGGGCCGGCCACCCCCTCCCCATTTCCTTCTTTCCGCTTCAAAATTTCTACATCTTTTTCTTCTCCAATTCTTCTTCTCAAGAGCAAGAATAGGAATTCCTTAGGAATCATCTCCAAATAAACTTCCTTTTCCAAATATTCTTCCATCCAACTCTTCCTCTACCCCATGTGGAGTTTCTCCAAGCTTTTGGGAGCAAGAAGTGGAAGGGTGTGTCCTAAACAATTCATTGTGTCGGAGCCGTGTCAGAGGAATTTTCAATTGGGATCCATCTCCCGATAGGTACAACCTATTCTCTAATTCTTTCTTTTCATCATAATAATTAGTTTAAACCCCGTAGGATTGATCCCCGTGTTTGTGTCCCTATTCGTGTCAAGTTTGAGTCCGTTTGGTGTGTCCTAGGAGAAGTTGTGATTTGTGATTGTGTCCTTGAGTTTTCCCCCAAATTTGGACACTTCTAGAATAATTAGATTTGCATCTAAGTGGTTTAGGCACTCCTAAATTTATTTGTGTTAGTGTGTATGTGTGTGTGTGTGTGTGTGTCTCTATATATGTATATACATGAGAGTGTGTCTATATATATATATATATATATACATATGTGTGTGTGTTTATATATACATATATATATATATATATATATATATATATATATATATATATATATATATGTGTGTGTGTGTGTGTGTGTGTTTATATATATATATGTGTGTGTTCATATATATATGTGTGTGTATTTATATATATAGAGAGGGGAATGAATGAGAGTTATGTATGAGTGTTTATATATATATATATATATATATATATATAGAGAGAGAATTAGAGAAGAGTTTAGAGAGATTTGAGGAGAAGAATAGAGGGAATTAGAGAGGGAAATAGAGGAGAGAATGGAGGAGGAAAGGAAGGAGAAGATGAGCACTGGCAGCTGCAGCAAGGGGGGGCCAAGGGGCTGCTGCCCCCCCCCCCCCCCACAGCAGCAGCAGCAAAGGCAGGAATAGCAACAACAGCTGCTGCAAAATCAGCAGCCGCAGCAGCACTTTGAGCAGCAATAGCAACCCCCCATAGCCCCATAACCCCCAGTATATATATATCTATGTATACCTATATATACTCTATATAAACACCTATTTAATCCACTAAACTAACCCCTTAGTCCTAAGTGAGAGTGAAAAGTGAGTGTTTTGAGAGTGTGTGTAAGTGGTTATGTGAGATAGAAGTGAGAGGGTGATTTTGAGTTAGGAGCGTCGGAACGCGTCCAAACTTGAAGTGGACTTAGCTAATGTAAATTAGATTTTGTGGGTAGGCTCCTACGTTGAAATCGGGACTTCGTGTGGGATTAGGAGGATGGTATCACACGATACCATTGAGTATCTTGTGATACTCAAGATAACGGGTAAACGGGTAACATGGACCGTAAGATGGACTGGATGTCCACTTTACCTAGAGAACTTGGTAGGTAATGGTTGTATAGGCTAGTACCCTACTACCCTAGGAAGCCCGGAGTGAAACTCCTAAGGAAAAGCCACTTGGCTTCAATGTTAGAGTGGTTTAAGGGTATGTTTATATAAAGCATAATCGGGTAAATTCAAGATACGGGATACCGGTATTCGGTTTGACTTGAAACTTAGGTGACTTGTTAGGTACACCCTACAAATGTCATATTTGAACCAATTTTTTCTCGGTTGACCCAGAGTTGACGTTTTAACCAAAAGTCAACGATGAGTCAACCCTTTGTCTAAATTTGACCAAATCCAAACCAGAGTTGACCAGTTGACCAAAAGTCAACTGTTGGTCAACATTTGACCAGTTTGACCTAGGGTTGACCTAAAGTTGACCAGAGTTGACCAAGGTTGACCAGTTGACTAAAAGTCAACTGTAAGTCAACTCTTGACCCCGTTTGACTTGCTTCGACTTGTTTTGACTTGCTTTGACTGGTATGACCTAGAATTGACTTAGTCTGACTTAGATTGACTTGATATAACTTAATTTGACCTAGGTTGACTTGACAGGACTTAGTGTGACTCAGTGAGACCTAGTTTAACCTAGATTTTATATCATTCATTATAAATTATTCATAACTTTGTTAAACCTAAATTAACATGCAAATATCTCATCTTTAGGTCTCTGATTACCACTCTGAGCATTGATATACCCAATAGCTCATGACAGCAGGTGAGTACATTAAATGATAGGTTTCATTGTTTTGATATCTGCTATATCCGATTCAGTCGTGGTGTCTTACTTGATTCCAAGTCACGATAGTTCACGAACTAGTATACGTTGGATCATGAAATGAGATGTTGTTCCTAGATTTTTGGGTATATTGGTACACTTCCTGCCTTGTTCCCTGTACTTGTATAGACACCGATTTCTAAAGGGACTTGCTACCCTCTTATGGAATCACGTGCCATGACGTGTCATCTCCAGATCTATTGTACTATTCGGGGATAGGGAATTATTAGGGGCTATGTGATCCAAGCCACCCTATCACTATATTCTTGTGCTCGGCCACTCTCCCCTCACATAGGGTGTAGCGAGATCCTATTTACCTGTGCTCGTTATCCAGGTTGGCCGGCATGACTTTCTGTTGTGGTCACCTCAGATTGTCGGGCCAAGTGGATAGCCTGTTCTGTCACTTAACCCAAGCCGATCACATAACGCTCTAATAATTCAAGGCACATTTTATATTTACTTTATCTTATGATATATCCTGCTTTGTTCTATATTCAGTATTTTCTCACCATACTATGATATACAGTTACTCACATGTTCTACATGCCTCTATGATGTACCTTGATTGGAGACTAAGTTCTGCTCGGGAGAAGTGTTACAACCCCGGTCCTTGTTTGGTTTAAGGGTTGTAGCTCAGCTTTCGAACGGTTTCTCAGTCTTCATATATCTTTGTCTTGTATTTCATTATACTGTCTCTTATAGAATTTGTCAATTTACATGGAAATGCTGTTTGCGCTTGTACTTGCTCATTTTCCTGACAGGATACCGTTGATATATATTACAGATGATTCTGAGTCGGACTACTCGACCTATTATGGGCTCGAGTCAGATGGCCCTGGCCTGTCAGGCTTTTACTGATGAAGATTGGCTTCGAGGAGGATCCATCGTCGAGGTCAATTTATATGACCTCATCTTCAGTGGGAGGGTCTCATAGTTCAAAGTGCTTCTCCCACTGTGCATCCAGCTGTTGGACCCATGGCACCAATTCAATGGATTCGGGCAGCTCTTCGTCTTCTTCTTGAATGTCGGCAGATGTCATGTTGACAGACAGTATTTTTCTGAAAAGATCCCCAATGCTATCATCGGAATCGTAAGTGGGTGAATCAGACGAGTGAGAATGCCACTGGTATTTCTCATCGGAACTCTCGGGCGTTGTTGCTGGGAATTATGGTACAAAAAGTGTAGTCGTGTGCCTTGAATAATGTATTAGCCATGCTAGGGGAGGCCTACCCATAGAAGTGTCCCAAGTAGGAAAACCAGTCAAAGTTGTGACTGGACCCCTATAAATGATTTAATTATTTATTATTAAGATTATTGACTTTTAGGAGACTCGGTTGTTGTAAGACCCCTCCCAAAAATTTACTTTTATTTATAATTTAGTAATTTCTAATTTTGTAATTCATTTCAACAAACTATTTGAAATTTTATTACTACAGTTTAACTATTTATTTTTATTTATTTTTGGTAATATTGACTCTTGTTGAAATGATAATATTATTATTTAAAGAATTATATTAGTGATAAAATGTTTATATTTTTATTAATAAATAACAACAAGTCTACCACATCTGATTCCTATTTAGCTAACCCCAAACCTCGTCTTGTTCCTATTTAGCTAACCTCCAACCTCTTCTCATTCCTATTTAGATAACCCCCAAGCTCTTCTCATTCCTATATAGCTAACTCCCCGACACTTTCATTCCGTAACCCCCGACACATAAATTCCTTAACCCCCAACTCAACCTTTTCCATTTGTAGCTTTCTTTCATTTCTCTATAAAAAGAGAAATGTTAAAACAAAAATTTAAGCATTACTATATTCCTCCTTTGCAGCATCCCAGCGACCCGTGCCGCACTCAACGACCCGATCTTCTTTTCGTGTCCGCGTCTGCCCATGAGCACTCTTAAAGGCTGACACCAAGAGCTTCCTCTAATTTTTTTTGCTAAGGTTTACTATCATTCTCTTAGATTCTATAGAAAGGAATATTATTGAACTATAGGATTTATTAGAGATGAAGAAGAATAACTTACTGTTCACGTGTATAGGAGCTGTATTGTGCACACATAAGAGAACGAGAAATACCACATGCATGTGGCTCCAAGCTTTCCTTTTTTTTATCTCTCTTAAATATTTTAGCATAATTGCAATAACCCCTTCTTTCCACTCTCTCACCATGATTGATTTTTTGCTGTCACATGTTGGTTCAAGCAATCATGATTGTAAATTTGCATAAAAACCATCTCCACAAACCAATAGTTCAATCAATCCAACTCATCTCCACCATCGATTTGTCTTACACAACATGTGAACAGGTAATTGATAGTTGGAAATGAGGCCTTCATTAATTAATTTTTTCAAATAACCCCCTCTCCTTTTCTATGTGTTTGCACAACACATATACACAATAACAATACACGCTATTCATGTAAGCAATGCTTACATGTGCACTGGATCCAACTAAAGTTGGTGGCATAATTATGTATAGCCCCTACCACTTCCAATTAAATTTTATAACTACATAATACCTTTAATTCACATAAATCTTATTTACACTATAGTAACTAGTACACAAACCACAAGTATTAATTTTCTACCTTTATAATAAATGTGTAAATTATATATATTCACCTAGGTAGCATTAATAATAATATTTTTTTACATATAATAAACTTATAGAATTATATAGGCTAGTTGGACTTAGAGTTGGGACCAGATCCTCGATCTTAGTGTGGGAAGCAAGCAAATATACCTAGCCACTCGTACAGTATATTTTCATGCATGTGTTCATATTCTGTTGTTTAACTTTTTTTTCATTATCATGTCTTATTCATATTGTTCAAGTTACTTTCTTGTTTTACGTGCACGTAGATTCATTTCTATGTTTCTAGCATTGCTTGTCGTATTAAATGTTCATGTTCTTATATACTTCTAGAGATGGTTGTTGTATAGTCCTACGCCACTATTCCTTTGACTCGACTTGATATGATATGACCTAACTTGAGTAAGACATGACTGGAAATATTCTATAGAGTTGGAGCGCTTACCTTGGCTATAGTTTATAAGATCAACTTGACCCTTATTTTCCTCTAGGAGATTGATACTAGAGTTGGCTTCATTCTCGATTGAGAGTCGCTTTCCATGGACTACAATTGAGACTATAGATTAGGAGTGCTTTCCTTGACTACAGTCTATAGCTTTGACTTGTTAGCCACGTCTAGTATGACATTCTACTGTCTTAGTTTCCTGGTGTCATAGTTAATTCTTTGTGACTATTTATTATTTTTCCTGCATATTTTATACCGTTATATTTGGCATATATTTATGTATCTTGCTAGTCCCTTGAGGACCTGGTGATCTCTCCATGTATTAGATAAAGTTATCAAGATTTAATACATTGATGGATGATGGTTGCTTCACTAAGACTACAAGTATATTTAGTTGATGCTATTATCATTATCTTCCTTATTTATCTTTTGTCCTCTATTTGACTACTCATGCTGTTATTATAGCCTAGTCTTCTACATGTTTTATTTTCTTCTAGATTGTTCATGATGAATGTATTATTGGTGATCTACTCTAATACATTTATCTATTCTAGAATCAGTGTATTATGGTCTAATCAACCTTAATGCACTTGATTCGTTATTGTTACCGAAAATTAGAGGATTGAGATATAGTTGATTTAAAACAACAAAACAGCTTATACGTACTCGAGTTAGGCTAGAGTCCTCTCGTTAAGTACCTGTCATGTATACAATCTCATAGTCCTACGTATTTTGGGACTGGCGTTTCAATTGTACCAATTTAGCCCAAACTTGACCTAAACCAAACTAAACCCATGTAGAGATTTTATGTGAGCATAGACGGTAGGTAGACATTTTTATGTATATGCAAATATTTCGTATTTTATTTTTAAGGATTGACAAATATTTTCTAAATACTTGTTATACGTACCATATAAGTATCATTAATATTTATACAACATTTTAGAATATTTGTATGATTTTTTGTGGACCAATTAAATTAGAGGTATAATGTGTCACCCAACACAGAACTTATTATTGGCTTATTGTATTTTTGTTATCATTATTATTTTTATTACTGATATTATAATTATTATAAAGATACCTTATTAATTGACTATTTTTGTTCCTAGGAAACAGATATTATTATGTATGTGTATATTTCTATAAATAGACCCCCACACTAGAAAAAGATAATAATAAGATTTTTTTTGAATTTTATAGAGTATTCTACATCTATAGGATATATATATATATATATATATATATATATATATATATATATATATATATATATAAAAATATATATATATATATATATATATATATATAGAAGAAGGATAGAAAAAAAAATTCTTTACTGTTCCATTGCAGGAATAGTAAAATCCCCAACCCGACACTTGGAACCCGACCCCCCTAAAAAAACCTGACAAAAGATGCTATAAATAACGAGAGAGAGAGAGAGGGATTGAAACCATAGCAAATCATAAAGCCTCACCTACCACACGACCCCCTGCCTTCGCGTGCTCTTTTCGGCCACTTCAGCACTGCCGGAGTACCGACGATCACATAAAAATGCGCGAAATAGGCTGCAGTAACAACAACACCAACAACGAGGTACCTATGTTCTTGCCAACATTTCTACTCCAATACTCGACCATATCTCGATCCATAAATTCCTATGTACAACCTAGATGACCCTCTAAAAACCCTATCAGTTAGTTTTAAATCAGGTGTGATGAATTTCTGGGAAATTTCTTGCAAAAATCTTGAAAACATACCATTGCATATATGGCACAAAACAGTTTGTGATTGTCGAGGTATCTCATTGGATGGCAAATTTTTACTGAAGCAATGATTATTTTAAAAAAATACTAGGTTTAACTACAACCTATACGGCTTCTAAACGCCATTTTTAGATTTTAAATTCATCTCTTATACATGTAGAAAAATCGATTCAAAAATCAGGAAAACTTGGGAAAACTGTTTTCAAAAACTAGAAATTTTTTAGGATTTAGGGTCCGTCCTGACAAAACGGGCGACTTGGTCGCAACCTGTGAGCATCAAAAGACGCGTACGGGTGTTGCGGACATGTGGGCTTTAACGGAACTATAATTGGTTGCGTGTGCACGACAAATTCGAGTTGTATCGGTAGAGATACCCCGTATCGACCTCTTTGAAAACCAGCCAATTACTTCGTGCACGTTCGTCACCTCGCAAAGAAACATGTACCACTAGACTCGTATCATTTTTCTTGTCCTGTGAGCCAAGTTTGGTCCAATTCTGAGAAGGTTGACCGAAACGCTATTTTGGCAGATTGCGACCCGTCTCAACGGGCGATTTCGTGCACGACTCATCGGAGTCCAAATTTGGAGATACCGTTGAGTTTGTATAAAAAATGGACTTGTAGGTATATTATTTTTTGACTTTAGAGACCATAGGCTCTGACATATTTTTCGGTGCAAAGCGGGTCCAACGACGGACACTATTTTGGCCAAAAATTATCGTTTTGCCCCTTTGTCCAAAATTGGACTTATGGGTTGTCAAACTTAGACATTTTTCTTTTTCCATACACCTTGGTGATGTTTCTTTCCGCATCCGGAGATATTTGCGGGAGTTTGACTTCTGTGGTTCACTAAGTGATTGGATTTTTGGTTCTACGTGCGACCACCAGACAAGTATACCATGCCAACATGTACAGTATATTACACATATTTATTTTCAGTCATTCTTATTAAGGTTTATTTCTTTCTTGTATTATCACATAATCCTTGCACATGCTTCGATGTTCTCTTTATATGTTTCCATATATGCTACATGTTTTCTTCTTCAGATTGTTTACTGATTCTATGTTTTACTATACTATTTTAGACTTTCGCGTCTAGTGTGTTGAATTGATTTTGTCACTTGGACTTGGACTTGACCTTGACTTGATTAGATTACTTGTACTTGATTGACTTGACCTGATCATGATTCTTTGACTTGACTCTGACCTGTTATTAGACGTTGGCCTTGTGAGCTTCCATCGAGTACGAATGAGACATTCTATAGTTAGGGAATCTCCATCTGCCTACTGAATATAGGAATGTGAGCTCCCATCGGGCTGCAGTTACCCCAATTTACTTATAGTCACGCTTGATAGCACTATCCTAGACGGCATGCCACTTACCCTTATTCATCATTCTTGTATTATTTTCTTGTACCATTTCATGTTATTCCTCGCATGTTATATACTGTCATAAAAGGCATGTTTTATATATCTTGCTAGTCCCCTGAGGACCTGGTGATCTCTCCAGGCTTATTTAGAGAGGAGGACTACTCGAAGGTTTACGGTTCTGGAGTCAATACAGGTTGCGTACCTTTGCAGGAGGACGAGATACTGCCAGAGGACTTCTCTTGATCCATGTTGTTTCTTTATATTAGAACTTGATACTCTATTTCCTTTCATTTCAGCAGACTTGTAGTTGATGAGTACTTTATTTCCTTTACTGTGGCTTCGGGATGTCTTACCAGCAAGTTATTATTTTTATTTCTTGCAGATCTTTTCATTAGTATTATTTTATTGGACTTGACATCTTGAGTCTAATTATCCTGTGTGGATGAGATTAGCTTTGACCTGTGACTTGTGTTATTATTCTAGTTATTATTATGATTTACAACTTAAGCATTTTACTAATGGTCTTGCTATGAAATTTGGCTTATTGGTGAAGTATTGCTGGCATGTTTATGTACCTGGTCCTACATATTTTGGGACTATGACATTACTTGTTTTTGTGGTGTCTTATGCAGGTCTATGTTAGTCACTTCTGTTAAGTTACTATACCGACGTGGGCCTATGAGTAGTATAGAAAAGACCCAAAGGATCTCATCCACATATTTCTATCATTTCACATTCTTGACCTCCATATATCGACTATAAAATTTTATGCATCCTGCTTGATATCATTTGCTCTTAGCTTATAAGTTTCATTTACGCGTAGTACAATGGACACACAAGCCAGTGACGATAACCCCGCGGTTACCCTTCAGAATGTTGTAGTGACTCATATCGACATAACCCCACCACCGATTGGAGGTTCTTCTATCCAAGCAGATGATCTAGTAGCTTTGCACCTACCGAGGTTCGGGAGAGATGATATCCTACCATTGCCATCACTACAACAGATGCCGCCGATGATGTTCCCCATTTTGGATAGGCGATGGATCCCCAGCAGCTGTTCCAGACCTTCTATATGATAATACAAGCGCAACAGCAAATCCAAATTGACGCCAAACAGAGACAGACAGAGCGCATCGAGGATCGCATCGTGTTAGCACTAGAGCGGGTGACCCCACCAGTTCTCCAGACGATGACAAGAACTATCGCAAACTTTTGCCAGATGAAGCCAGCCAAGTTCTCGGGTAAGTAGGAGCCCACCGAAGTTCACGAATGGCTCACTAACATTCAGAAGCAGTTGGAGGTAGCCGAGTTACCGAAGGATTATTGGATAATTATCGTCAGAATATAGCTGACCAGCAATGCGCACTACTGGTGGCTTGTGAAAGAGAAGGGACTTGGACAGGATAATGTCACTTGGGAGGAGTTCTCTAGACTCTTCCAAGAGGTGCATATCCCGACCACTTTTAAAGCGGACTTACGAGATAAATTTCTTCACCTTACCCCGGGCAGCATGACTATGGAAGAGTACAATGCTGAGTTCCTACGACTAAGCCAATTCGCACCTACATTGATCCAGACTGAAGAAAAGAAGACCGAGAAGTTCTACGATGGGTTGAGCTACAGATTACATGAGCTTATTAGAGTCGCTGCACCTACCACTTGCTCCGGAGTTCTTACCGTAGCATGACGTTTAGAGAGAGTCCATCGGAAGGAGACCAGCCAGAAGAGACCGCAGCCAGTGACACCATTAGTAAAAGCATCGAAAGAATGACTTGAAAGATGCATCGTCATACATCAACAACTAAGAGTCGCCCCATACCAAGACCAAGATAACTCGACGTGCCATATTATAGTAGAAAAGGTCATACTCAGCAAACTTTCCGCAGAAGACTAGGCCAATGTCTCGATGTGGTTCAACCCAACATCAACTTTAGTATTGCCCAACGACAGGCTCACCAGCACTAGCAACACCACCAGTACCAGCTCAACCCACAATGTAAGCAGGATATTATGGACCACTTCTCGACCATGCGATACAGTTTATGCAGGCTAGACAACAGGCATGAGCACAACGACCCGGACAGGCGTTTTCCATGATAGTTGAAGCCGGAGAAACAGCCCAAGAAGCAACGAAAGGTAATGACTTGAATTTTTATGATAATGATAGTAAGCAGAATATTGGTTTACGCATGCTTGGTAAATATTTGATTAGGAACAACCATAGAGATATATCACACCTTTAGAGACATCTTAGGACCATTGACATATTTTCATTTACCCTAATGAGTTATTTATAATTTTGAGGACAAAATTCTTTTAAGGGGGTAGAATGTAACACCCCTAAATTTTTGAGAATTTATTTATTATTTATTTGACTTAAATAGTGATTTTGGGAATTTATGAATATTTTAATTTAAATTGTTATTATTATACAAGGCCTTAGTTATGGCTAAGTTTTGGGGTGCAAGATGACTAGGAATTATGGGACGAAAAGTGTAGTCGTGTGCCTTGACTAGTATATTAGCCATGCTAGGGGAGGCTTAGCCATAGCAGTGTCCCAACTAGAAAAACCAGTCAAAGTTGTGACTTGACCCCTATAAATGATTTAATTAGTTATTTATTAAGACTATGACATATAAGAGACCAGGTTGTACCCATTTAGCAAGGACTTGACCTGAACCCAACCTAAACCCATGTAGAGATGCTATGAGTGCAAAGACGCCCAAGTAGATATATTTTATGTATATGCATATATTTCATATTTTATTTTAATGGTCTAATAACTATTTTTATAAATTTTGTTATATATAATATATATGTTAATTGTTGTTAATTGGATATTCTGTTTTAGAAAATGTTATAATATTTGCCAAGAATATCTTCTTAGATTTTTTTTAGAATTTATAGGTTATAGATATATGTGTATATAGAGATGTATATATTTCTATATTAGGTTATATGTATATATATATATAGATATAGAAAAAAAGGGAATTTGAACAGTACCTACAACATTGTTCACTATCTCTTTTCCACGACGCCCCCCCAGCAGCATAGGAGAACCTAAGTTCTAGGTTTCAAAAGGGATTCAAACCTATACCGAATTTGATAAAATCAAATTCATATTCAACCATATCTAAATCTCCTGTAGATTAGGGTAAATCCAAATCCAAACCTCATTTTGATCGATTAGAAAATCGATTAAAAATCAGAATATAAGTTGTAAATTGGGATATATACACATATACTCGACGAAAATTGAAATCGATGAGATTTCTTCGAAATTCCTATTCTCGTGAGTTCATGATCGACCCTGGAGCGTTCCTCGACACTGGGTGACTTCCCCCGACCTACTGCACTACCGTAACACCATCTGAACGTCGTCGTATGTCGTTGAACAACTATCCAACCACCACAGAATAGAGGCTCTGTTCTGTCAACCGATGCACAGCTCTGCTCTGTCTACCATTCGAACACTCATGCACAACCGTTTCAATATCGCTAACCAATTAACATTTATTCGTTAAGAGTAAGACTCTATCTACCCACGGTCTATATTCGACAAGCTCTATGCTCATCGCAACCATCCTCGAATTCACCTTCACATCAAACCACAAGTCAAAAATCCAATTGCCACGCCCTGATCTCCCGCAAGTTCGATCGTCCCCGATGGTCATGAATCATCATGCCAGCGCTCTCGCAGAATGATTACCATAATTTGGCGTGACGCATGTGCGAGGCTAGAGTTGCACTCACATAAGATGAGGACGTCATTGTTTTGGTTATCATCGAAACAATCAAGACACTTTTATTTTCATCCAAGTATTATATCAATCCATTCTCAGATTTCTTGAGTGTTTAAATCGTTTTGCAACGCATCTATCACGAAAATTGAATTGCTTCGTTCGACTTCTTGTATCGTTACTGTAAACCCCCTAAATTCCTACTTTAAATTTTTTTATATAAATTGAGTATTTAATTTTTTTTACTTGGTATTTGTACGTCGCATAGTCGTATTACACGTCGCGTACGAATTTGTCTTATGGGACATCGTGTATGAGTTCGCATTTTCGTATGTCTCGTCGAGTGCGAATATGTGCGAGGTACATATTTTTTAAAAAATATTTTATTTTAAAAAGCTTGGTTTTTAAAATAATAAATAATAAATATTTTTATTACTTAAAGTTGTAAAATGCGTCGTATTTGGAATTTTCAAAACCTATTTTACATCATAAAAAGGTTATATAAATAGTAATTTACAAACCATATTTTATGCAAATATTTATTACATATGAGGAGCAAAATTTTTATTGAACATATATAATGCTATTTTCGAAATTTATTTAATATTAATTTTTAATATTCAAAAAAGTATTTTTAAATAGTGTTTTGGTTTAAATATAATTAATTATGATAAATTATATTGGGAAAGATTTCATTGACTTCCTTTTAAGTGGATTTTTGATATAGTATGAAGCTATATTGGATTGGATTTGATCCAATTACATTTTTAAATTAAATAGGTTAATATCTAATTGGGGATTTATACAATCCTAGTATTTATCCAACTGAGTCCTCAACCTCCTATATAAGGAGAACCCCCATTGTTTTCACTTTCCATATTTTCCCCATAACAAATTCATCCACTATCAACAATGGTGCCGTGCATCGTGTCCGTGTCGCATTACTCTCCAATAAAAATTTTGAGTACAAGTACAATATTTTTCTTCTTGTTCCAATACGATCCCCGTCATCCCCCACCTGCCGTTGTCCCCTGCCGACCGTCAACATCTCCCTACCACCAACGCAACCATCACGGCCACTGCCACAACTGCCCTTCCGACAACCCGCAACTACCGTCCAAACTCAGCACACCTTAACACCATTAACCCGGCCATGGACCCGACAATGCCACGGCCACCACTACCAACGACAAACTACCAAACCCAACCACCATCTCCGTCATCATCACCGCCCCAATCACCACCGACATCCCGTATCCGACCAACACCATCAACAGAAGAAAACAAAAAACACAAATCCAAACCCTCACCTCGATGCCGCCGGCGAGGACCGACCCCTGCGCTCCGCTCGCTTGCCACCACCGCGAGTAGCACAGCCAGTCATCGCCGCCACGACCAAGCGCCCAGCCGCTCCGCCCGGCACGCGACCGCCCCTTCCGTGCGGCACCGTCGATCGCTCCCTCTCCTTCCTCTAGTGCCAAGACCGCCGCATCTCTGCCGCGAGGTTGCCTCCCCGACGCCAGCCTGCTGGCGACCAGATCCACCGCCGTCGGGTGTCCCCGAGCCGTGTCGAACCGCTGCGTCGGCCACCGTCGACGCCGTTCCTCCTCTCTGCGTGGCCGTCCTCCACTATGCCAGCAGCGCGCCCATCGACCTCCGCACGTCGATCCTCTCCGGTAAAGCCATCTCTTCCTTCTCTCTCCTCCGCCATCCTTTCTCCTCTCCTCACCGTCGAAATTGAGAAACCCCATTTTGTTTGGAGAAGACAGTAGTAGTTGATTATATATATTAACTTTATATTTTTATTATTATTCTTCTTTTTCTTTTCTTTGTTTTGTATTATGTGTCTCATTTACAAAACAGTATCATTAATAATATTGGTATTATTACCATTTATTTAAATAGTGTCATTCTTATCTATTAGTATTACTACTATTATTATTATTATTATTATTATTATTATTATTATTATTATTATTATTATTATTATTATTATCATCATCATTATCATTATTATTAAATTATTATTTTCAGAAATTTTTTTTATTATTATTTTTCAACTACATGTATAGAATAAATGATAGAGTTATATAGGTAATTTCAAATATTCGAAATTTCCCTAAAATATTTTTCTAGATTTATATATATTCATTGAAATATTTTTGACTAATAAAACATAGATGTCTACCAAAAAAAAAATGCTACTTTTACAAACTTATATCTGAATACGATTTTTGATTTATCAAAGTATTTAATAAAAGTATTTCTCAAATTAAATTAATATATATAACTAATTTCAAGTATTTACGTAAAATTATTTTAATTCATGAATTATACTTTTCAAATATTGTAAATATTTTCTAAAATAATATAAGTATTTACTCTCCGTAAATTCTCCCAATTATCCTCATTACTCATGACTAATCATGCTTGCATGTTTTCTCGCAACCTCGAACCCCTACGCCTCGATCGTGGCTATTGGACTATTGGGACATGACAGAACATCGCACACCAGGCGTAACACCAGGCAAGATACCTTGCCATTATACTGTTTATTTTCAGTCTGCATTTTATTACATATTACTGTTCTTTATTTCCAGTTATTACAGTTCTTGGTTTACTACATGCTCAGTGATTATTATTTTACTTTGTTACTATCCTTTGGTTGCACATGAACCTAGAGTTAAGGGACTACCATCTGTAGTGTATCGTATATACCTTGACACAATTGTACCACGAGGATGTGTGAGATGAGTAGCATGTAGAGGTTCTTGCGTGTGGGCTGATCCCCCATACGCATGTGTTAGGGCTAACTGCTAATAGAGGCGTGTTAGGAGACTTAGCAGTTAGTAGAGGTACATGGTCGTGGATACGACTTGACAGGTACATTGGGTGGGGAGAACAATATATGATGTATGGGTTTCTTTGCACTTCCCTACTTACCTGTGCGCTCCATCGGAGACGCAGGCTCCAGATGCCCTCTGACGTTTTCCAGAGCGTTGTGGACGTAGCCCCTTGCACATGATGCCCTCTAACGATCTTCGGACGTTACGAACGTAGACCCCTGGTGCCCTATATGGGGACTATGTCGATCCTATTTACAGCCAGGGCTCATGCGTCGAAGGATTGATTCTCAACTGCATGTTCACTTTAGTATGGTTAGATTACCTTATTATAGTCTTGTCACTTACTTTTATTTGTGGCATATTTTATATTCAGTATTTTATGGCATGTTTATTGTATCTTGTTACGTCCCTCTGAGGACCTGGTTATCTCGCCTGGTGTGTGCTCTTGTCTTCACAGGTGTTCTAGCCGTGGCCATGATCGTCACTATTTCTTCGAGGATGAATGCACTTTGATCGTCTTCGCTTAGCTCGCCAAACTTTTTCTCTTATTATGTATTTCTTTTCATAGTTGGTAGTGGATTTGTCTCCGCCCAACGATTGTATACTTGACAAATTCAAAGTTACTTTTATATCATTATTTATCTTTGTGGATGAGATTTAGTGCCTTGGTTACTGCATTTTATAGCTTATGTATACATACGACGGTACATATACTTCGTATATATACAGCTGGCAAGTCTACGTTATTAGTCCCACGTATTTTGGGACTGGGGTGTTACATATTTTTGTGGTGGCCCATGCAGGTCAAGTTTGTCACTTCGGTTACGTAATTGTACCGATGTGGGCCTGTAATATAGGATTAGAGTCTAGAATCTCATCCACCTACTTGACATCATTTTTGACTTCAAATTCCGAACTCTCGTTCGACCTCCTTGAATTGCATCTTGCTTGACTCCTTCTACCGTAAATTCTTAGTTTCGTGTTTAGTAAGATGACTACACTAGTATATACCGATAGGTTAAATACATGGCTAGATGGATTGCATTGACAATTAATATGCATTGAGATTTATTTGAGTTATAAAGACATTTATTTTCCTAAAAATATGATTTTAAGGATTAGTTAATTCCAAGTTGGGTAGTAGCATATTATCGTTTCCAAATGATAGTTGGAATTTTAATTTGATATTACAAGGTGATATACACAAGAGGATAGCTAGATCGAGAAAACAAATTGATTTGATTTTGCGTTTTGATTTTTGAAGGTCTTTGAACATTTATGATTTATTGAGTTATAGCTATACATCTTTTGGAGGGATATAAATTTGATTTGAAAAGGATCATAAAATTTTAAACTATGATTTTCGATTGACCAAAATTTGAGGATGATTGATAAATTTTAGTAAAATATTTTTGAATTAAATTACGTCATATGATCTATGATTTATAAAGTTATTTATATTTCGAGTTTAAAACCTTGATTATGGATATTTAAATTTTAAAAAAAGAAGAAGAATTACTTTTGAAGAGTAGTTGTGAGTTATTGGAAGCTAGATATACACATTTGAAGGATATATAATTAAATTCGGGAGTAATTTAAATGTTCCATTTTGTAGTATGAAATTCGGCTGATAAACTTATTAAATGTTGAGTTTAAGGATTGGAGGAAAAAAATGATAATAATTATTCGATTTACGATATACAAGGGTTGTTTCGAGATTGACTAGAGATTTAAAATTTTGATTAAAGTTGACAGTCTAAGATAATTGGAATTTTTGGCGGAGTATCATGGTAATTTTATTGAGAAACTTTCGAGGAACTTGAAATTTTAGATTAGATTATATATTGGTAGAGGACCAAGAAGCAAGTAAGGTCACCCTAGTGAGATAGAAGTATTCCACATTAGATTTCCATACCACCTATGATTATGATATTGCATATATACAAGTATATTTAGTCATCGACCAAACCGATGAACATATCTTTGACTTACTCGACCTTCCCTCAAATCTAGATCTTTATCCGTGACATCTAATTGTTTGAAACTTAGAAATGATTAGAACCATCCCCTTGACCATACCCTTCTCTATGAGACTATTTTCTCTCTAGAAACTGTGCCTCTAACTTATCCTAACTTGATCTACGAGATTTCCTAAATTATCTTTATTTCGTGCTTTAACCTTTTATTTTTGTGCATTAATTAGTACCTTATGAATACTCACTTTCTATTTTGATCATTTGGCGTTCCCCATCGTGACTTTGATATTTGGAGCACCACACTATACCTTTTCTTCCAACAAATTTCACATACAAGACCTAGACGAGCTCACCTTCATGTAGGTATATCATGTCCCACTAAAACATGTCCCTTTGTACTCTATTTTTATGATGCGACTTTCGAGTAAAAATGGCTAGCTGTAAACCCTATCATGATAACATTGTCCTTTCTAACTTCATCTAGAGACCAAACCATATCTCAATCTTTCGACCCAATATATGAAGTGATTCCTTAAATGCTTAACTTTGTGTTTTATCTTGATTGCTTAAACCTTGTTCATTTATTTTCCTGCCTTATCTTGAATTACTTAGACTCAGAACATCTTTTACTGTTCGTACGATAATTAGCAACCCTTATCAAAACCTTTACCACGGCCAATAGACCTAACCCCATCTTTCCACCCTATTTGAATTAATTCACTTATTGAGGATTTTATTTTTCCCCACCAGGAATTCATGCAATCTTGTTTCTTCGATCATGACACCCTTCGGCTAGAAAAGTGTTTAGATTAGAAAACCCATTAGCATGGATAAATAGCATAGTTGGTTAGATAATTATGTGATTACGAAGTACAAGATTGGATATAAGTGGAAATATGCAACAAAGCTTAAAGCGAGGAATGCGATATTGTGTTTTTGATAAAAATAATATGATCAAGGGTAAATGGACTTCTCGATTTTCAAAGTGGGTATTGAGGTAATCAAATATTGAGTGTAAAAAAAATTCTAAAGCTTTGGTGGTATAAGAGCCAGATTTATATTTTAAATTGATGGATACAAATTTTTGATAAAGACAATGTTGACGTTGCCTTGATAACATATAGCGTTATGATAACCAATTGTTGAAGAAAGAAATTGCTTACATTTTTGACAATTTAAGAAATACGTTTCTAAGATGATTATGAATATGAAGTTAAGACGGATTCCATTTTTACCATCATGAATTAAAAGATCATTGGATTCCAATTTTCAAGGAAGACCCTAATAGATAAGGGATTGAGAGATTTTTAATTATAATGATAAAAGATTGCATTGTGAAGGTATGATCTACAAATATTGAAGTGATATTTCATTTTGGGGTAAGTACAAATTTCTATAAAGAATGTTGATTCATTTTTTTTACTAAATATCGATTACCTACTCTTGGAAGAGATTAGGAACGAGTAAATCTATTTTAAGGAAAATAATTATATTTATAGATATGTTGGGAAGGTATATTAGAGATTCATTGGAGTTGAACTTGTTGAGCTTGTTGAATTCTTCTTATGAAACATCGAAAGTAGATATAGGCATACATATTGGAATTCAAAAAAAAAGTGAGGTAAATGATCGAAGTAACTAAAGAAGAAGATCAAGATAGAATATAAACTTGCAGACAAAACAAAGTGAGACTAATTAGTAAGGACGATTTGAGATTTTAACGATACAGAAAACATGCACTGAAAGTTTGAATCGGGGATATTGATCTAGTGATCAAAATTTATATTGAAAACTATTACCTATTTGGGAGCTTGCACAAATGATAATGAATGATTGATTATAGACACTAAGGGGTTGTCACACACATGGTCGTATTAGAACTATTGAATTTTTCTTGTCCTAATAAATGACTTACTGCCGTTAAAATGTCGTTTCCTTCTCGTCAAACAATTGATTGCCTTTTTGTTCAATATGAATCAAATTCTTTTCGATTAAACTGCTTCTATCTCCTTAAGCCTACCTACCCTAATTATTCCAAAATTTCAAGGACGAAATTCTTTTAAGTTGGATAGGATGTAAACCCCCTAAATTTCTACTTTTAATTTTTTTATATAAATTGAGTATTTAATTTTTTTTTACTTGGTATTTGTATGTCGCATAGTCGTATTACACGTCGCGTACGAATTTGTCGTATGGGACGTCGCGTATGAGTTCGCATTTTCGTATGTCTCGTCGAGTGCGAATATGTGCGAGGTACATATTTTTGTAAAAACATTTTATTTTAAAAAGCTTGGTTTTTCAAATAATAAATAATAAATATTTTCGATTACTTAAAGTTGTAAAATGTTTCGCATTTGGAATTTCCAAAACCTATTTTACATCATAAAAAGGTTATATAAATAGTAGTTTAAAAACCAAGTTTTATGCAAATATTTATTACATATGAGGAACAAATTTTTTATTAATCATATATAATGCTATTTTCGAAATTTATTTAATATTAATTTTTAATATTCGAAAAAGTATTTTTAAATAGTGTTTTGGTTTAAATTTAATTAATTATGATAAATTATATTTGGAAAGATTTCATTGACTTCCTTTTAAATGGATTTTTGATATAGTATGAAGCTATATTGGATTGGATTGGATTTGATCTAATTACATTTTTAAATTAAATAGGTTAATATCTAATTGGGGATTTATGCAATCCTACTATTTATCCAACTGAGTTCTCAACCTCTTATATAAGGAGAACCCCCATTGTTTTCTCTTTCCATATTTTTCCCCATAACAAATTCCTCCACCGTCCACAACGGTGTCGTACATCGTGTCCGTGTCGCATTACTCTCCAATAAAAATTTCTAGTACAAGTACGATATTTTTCTCCTTGTTCCAATACGATTCCCGTCATCCCCCTCCTGCCGTTGTCCCCTGCCGACCGTCAACATCTCCCTACCACCAACGCCACCACTGCGGCCACTGCCACAACACCCCTCCCGACAACCCGCAGCTACCGTCCAAACTCAGCACACCTCAACACCATCAACCCGGCCATGGACCCGACAACGCCACGGCCACCACTGCCAACGACAAACTACCCAAACCCAACCACCATCTCCGTCATCATCTCCGCCCCAACCACCACCGATAACCCCGTATCCGACGAACACCATCAACAGAAGAAAATAAAAACCACAAATGTAAACCCTCACCTCGATGCCGCCGGCGAGGATCGACCCCCGTGCTCCGTCCGCTTGCCACCGCCGCGAGTAGCACAGCCAGTCACCGCCGCCGCAACCCAGCGCCCAGCCGCTCCGCCCCGTGCGCGACCGCCCTTTCCGTGCGGCACCGTCGACCGCTCCGCCCCGTGCGCGACCGCACCTTCCGCGCGGTACCGTCGACCGCTCCCTCTCCTTCCTCCAATGCCATGATCGCCACGTCTCCGCCGCGAGGTCGCCGCCCCGGCGCTAGCCTGCTGGCGACCAGATCCGCCGCAGTCGGGTGTCCCCGAGCCGCGCCGAACCACTGCGCCGACCACCACCGACGCCGTTCGTCCTCTCCGCGTGGCCGTCCGCCACCATGCCAGCAGCGCGCCCATCGACCTCCGCACGTCGATCCTCTCCGGTAAAGCCATCTCTCCCTTCTCTCTCCTCCGCCATCCTTTCTTCTCTCCTCACCATTGAAATTGAGAAACCCCCTTTTGTTTGGAAAATACAGTAGTAGTTGATTTTATATATTAACTTTATATTTTTATTATTATTCTTCTTTTTTTTATTATGTGTCTCCTTTACAAAACAGTATCATTAATAATTTTAGTATTATTATCATTTATTTAAATAGTGTCATTCTTATCTATTATTATTACTATTATTATTATTATTATTATTATCATCATTATTATCATTATTATTAAATTATTATTTTTAGAAATTTTGTATTATTATTATTTTTAAAATACATGTATAGAATAAATGATAGAGTTATATAGGTAATTTCAAATATTTGAAATTTCCCTAAAATATTTTTCTTGATTTATATATATTCATTGAAATATTTTTGACTAATAAAACATAGATGTCTACCAAAAAAAATTCTAATTTTACAAACTTATATCTGAATACGATTTGCGATTTATCAAAGTATTTAATAAAGTATTTCTCAAATTAAATTAATATATATAACTAATTTCAAGTATTTACGTAAAATTATTTTAACTCATGAATTATACTATTCAAATATTTTCTAAAATAATATAAGTATTTACTCTCCGCAAATTCTCCCAATTATCCTCATTACTCATGACTAATCACGCTTGCCTGTTTTCTCGTAACCTCGACCCCTACGCCTCGATCGTGGCTATTGGACTAATGTGACATGACAGAACATCGCACACCAGGCGTAACACCAGGCAAGATACCTAGCCATTATACTGTTTATATTCAGTCTGCATTTTATTACATATCACTGTTCATTGTTTCTAGTTATTACAGTTCTTGGTTTACTACATGCTCAGTGATTATTAGTTTACTTTGTTACTATCCTTTGGTTGCACATGAACCTAGAGTTAAGGGACTATCGTCTGTAGTGTATCGTATATACCTTGACACATTTGTACCACGAGGATGTGTGAGATGAGTAGCATGTAGAGGTTCTTGTATGTGGGCTGATCCACCATGCGCATGCGTTAGGGCTAACTGCTAATAGAGGCCTGTTAGGGGACTTAGCAGTTAGTAGAGGTACATGGTCGTGGATTCAACTTGACAGGTACATTGGGTGGGGAGAACAATACCTGACATATGGGCTTTTTCGCACTTTCCTGCTTACCTGTGCGCTCCGCCGGAGACGCAGGCTCCAGATGCCCTCTGACGTTTTCCAGAGCGTTATGGACGTAGCCCCTTGCACATGATGCCCTCTGACGATCATCGGAAGTTACGGACGTAGGCCCCTGGTGCCCTATATGGGGACTATGTCGATCCTATTTACACCCAGGGCTCATACGTCGAAGGATTGATTATCAACTGCATGTTCACTTTAGTATGGTTAGATTACCTTATTGTAGTCTTTTTACTTACTTTTGTTTGTGGCATATTTTATATTCAGTATTTTATAGCATGTTTATTGTATCTTGTTACGTCCCTCTAACGACCTGGTTATCTCGCTAGGTGTGTGCTCTTGTCTTCACAGGTATTCTAGCCGTGGCTATGATCGTCACTATTTCTTCGAGGATGATTGCACTTTGATCGTCTTCGCTTAGCTCGCCAAACTTTTTCTCTTATTATGTATTTCTTTTCATAGTTTTAGTAGATTTGTCTCCGCCCAACGATTGTATACATGACAAATTCAAAGTTGCTTTTATATCATTATTTATCTTTGTGGATGAGAATTAGTGCCTTGGTTACTACATTTTACAGCTTATATATACATACGACGGTCCATATACTTCGTATATATATAGCTGGCATGTCTACGTTCCAAGTCCTACGTATTTTGGGACTGGGGTGTTACAGTTACCTACCAAAATATCGATATCGTAAACTTGCTCCACTTTGTATCATCATTCGTACTTATGTGTTCCCGTGCCTTCATCGCGATACGCTATATCCAATTTCAATACTGCGAGCAAAATCATCTAAATCTCAACATTAACTCAACTCACATCACTTTAACTAACAACAATGTTCAACCAAAATCTTCGTTCATCCAATCAGAGTATCCTCGAATTATTGTATGTCGTCTTTGATATGCCTCGATACCATTGTAGATATGCATAACCTGAACATCTTCCTTTCACATAAATTCCAATTCGTTGTCATCATCGATATCATTCAAACTGACATCAACTCAACTTGCATCTTATTCATCCAACGACAATGCTCAACATAATTTTTGTTCATTGGATCAGAGTATTTTTGATTTATTGTGCATCGTCTTTGATACGCCTCGATACCATTGTCAATGTGCATCACTTGAACATCTTCTTTTATCATAAACTCCAATTCGCTGCAAGCACTGTTATCATCCGAACCTGAATATGAATCAAGTCTCGCACTCATCAAGATCCATCTCGTTGTAGCTAACTATCATCATCGAGCGACACGATTTCCAAATCATTATATCTATTCACGTATTCTCAAATCGTAACTCCAAATTGTGCTACCAACTCTTCGTGCTAACCCAAATTCGTTCGTACAATTCTTTGCATTTAACCAGCGTGTTTCAAACAAGTCTTAACATTAACACAATTCAAATTTGACGGAGTCATCTATTTTCTCAACTCAAAATTTCCTCACTATTCTCAGCCTATCGTTCGGCTTACTCTTAACGAATTCTCGTTCGACTCGTCATCCATTGATGCAAGCCCGCGTATAATTGTTCTAACTCAATTCATCGAAGCATACTCGCATCAACTACTATCGAACCATTCCCACTCGAGACTCAACATTATCTCGTATCCTGACCGTTGCAGACAAACTTATCGCAACCTACACCATTATCTCGACGCATCTATCGCAAGTCACCAAACGATTCAACATAGCTATCGCTAAGTGGTATGGCATATACCACTCAGAAATCGAGCCTATCCTTATTGATACAAATGTTGCGACGCATCGATCACTAAGTGGTATGGCATATACCACTCGAAAATCGAGTCATTCCTCTCGCAATATGCCAAGTGTTGGTCCAACATCTATTTTGATCTAATCCGGGCCTTGGTTATCACGCCGATCACAAATGCGACAATCTCTTACTCGAAGTTAACTCAACATTCGACCAACATACATGTTCGTCTACTCAAGCTCGACTCAACTTGGCCAACTTATATATTTGTCTACTCGATTTTGACTTAGCGACCAACTCAACTTGCAACTATCGCATCTGCGATTTCTAAATCCCATTCGTTGCAACTCGTGCAACGATTCATTCTCGATACTCAAAGCCATCACTCGAATCGTTCAACACGTTCGCTTTCCATTCGCATAGCCATATAACATATATCATCGACTTGTTGCACCAATGTAACAAACATCTTACAAGGTTATTCGATAACATCAAGTAAATTTCCAAACATTTGTAGCAAGGCACACGCAAGTATATAGACTTATTATATGGAACATTCAGTGTAGTATCGAGCAGATCTATGAGCCATGTGATTGTTGAAATAATATAGGGCCAACTAAATTCGATAGCATAAGCAACTCAGGGTCAAAGGGATTAGTTCACGGTCGAAAGGATGGAACCTCTCTGATACCAATTTGTCACGCCCCGACCAAGAAAATTGCTCGTCCTCGTATCGATTTCATCCGAATCAATCGTTCTCACTGGGCGTGATGTCGTACGAGCCTAGAGTTACACTCGTGTAAGGCAAGATGACAAGTTCACATAGTATTTATCTCAAATCAATAACATTCACAGCGAAGGAGGAAACATAATATATTATAAGAATCTCTTTATAGATAATGAAGTAGATTACAAGGCTAGAATAGCTCAACTCAATATGCCATTGGCTTACAAAACTTATGATCTCTCTAGCTCACAAAGGATCTTGTTCCATATATTATGTCTTTTATAGCACATCGAATGACTCCCGGCCGAAACATCTTCATGTTGCATGCCGAATCTAGTGCGGTCGTACGGCTCGAAATGCTAAAAAACTCCATGCCTCAATACGTCCAAGCGAAGCTCCGCCACGAGCAAAACATTTCCTGGATCTTCAAGCAATCTGGATCAGTACTTATCCTCTCGTCATACCGATGAAGATCCACTCGCCTAAACCAACACTAAGTAGTTTTGTGAAGCATGCATCTTATTATGTGATCTTTCTATTATTGCCTTAGGATCAGTTTCATGGTAAGATTTTAAAATAGTAAAGCATATTATCAATAGAAACTGAATCATAAATGTGTCCAGCACCGTGTCCCTGCAACAAATATTATTAGCCACAAGATATTTATAAATATAGTGATCATGCACATCTTTGTCTCGATTCGCCAAGCACGTGTGCTGATAGCCATTCGTACAACCAACTTAACACAATCATAATCACAAGGGTGGCAGAGCCTGCGCATGCACCCAATTCTAACCTCAGCCCATCGGCCCTATCTATATGAAGGTCACGACATTTCGTGCCGTAATGGACTGGTATCTCAACGTGTAACCAGCGATTGCTCCATGTATAGGTTGCTAGCCCAGTAGCCGAAGGACCCCAAACTTACAAGTATTGTGGCTTATTCCATCGGTGGCTTGTCGCAATCCGTTCTAATAAAGTGCACAACAAATACTAATCTCAATTCCTTCCTAGGCCGAACGGTCCCGGTGCCCTAGCCATAACTAGTTTGAAGAATATCAAAATCCGTGCATAGGTTATCCAAGTCTATTGACCAAACAGTGCGCAAAAACAAGCAAGTTATCATTCGAACCAAATCATAAGTTCTCAATTCATGTTCCATCTCAACTCAATCTATCTCAAGTTCCAAGGACACTACGTCCCAATACATCCATATTGATGCACATTACGCCAATACGCAACATCAACTCAATTTGTTATTCTCGAATTATTCGCATAATAGCAGTTATGCGACAATTATGCAACAACTACATGGTTCGCGAGCGAAGCATACCCTTCAATGTTCCGACAGTTCCGTGGCGTTGTACCAAAACTTGTCTAATTTACTTATTAAATCCGATGCATAGTCTACGTGCACGGATGCACGCTCAATGCCATATATTCAATATTGTAGGCCTAGTGTTCAATGTTTTCTGAGTCATACATTTGATGCACGTCTCGATATTTGTCCCTCAATATTCTACTATTAATATCCTACCGCGACCCGTACACTTGATGCACGTTGCCTCAATTATTGATTGTTCAATATTCTATCTTAATGTTCGACACACACTAAGACATTTACTCAATTCAGCCACGCCCATTGACTCCTCAATGATATCTCGCATACAAGGTATATTTTATTAGGCATGAAGGAGTAGGAGTGAAAAGGTCTGAACCCGCCCACCTTAAGCCAATATGCCTATCGCTCTACTGAGCAAATGCGGCCAAACACCTTATCATCGTTGCACGATCATCTCATCTAAGCTAACCATGCGAGCACTTCGCATTCACTTGCACTAATCGACTGATTCAACTATCACGCCCATGCTTCAACTCGTCGTAAAGCGATACTCTGATCGCAAGGGACTTTGCTCGATATCTACACATTGAAACCAACTAAATCAATACTTCTTCAAATTAAAATTATACATCCTCGAATCAAACTCTTGCCTTACCTACTCAATCGCCTCAGCATAGTACACCGTACGGTGCGGGGCATTACTCTGAGAAGCCTTCATCTTGGTCCCAACAATAAAACTCTGTTCCCGATTATAGCCTGAGGAAAAGTTGTTCGTCGAGCAGTAAAACTTCACGGCGGAATATAGGATGTGTGTTTCAGGACGGATTGCGGGTTCCATAAAGCTTACCCTAGTACAACAAACTTCCTTCATAACCCAAGCAGGTGCTCGGGTTATCCATTATCATTTGTTTGTAGACAAATTGATGTGTGGACCGACTCGACAGATAGTGTTCCAGAAACACATGGTTTTAGTTATTATACACCAAATGTAAGGTCGAATGGATTGTAGCTAATGGAAGGCTCCGAGCGTCAAGATACTCACCTAGTCGCCCTTGTCCTCTAGTATGTCCCTTGTAAAGAATCCCGAGTAAGAGGGCGGGATCCTAATTGTAGCCGGTCAAGTGTCCCATCACCCATCTACAATCGGGGACACCTCAGTGAATTCACTTCTTTGGCAATAGGAGCATATGGAGTTGTCTCCGTCCATGTGACCTTCTTCCGAATTAGGGTCCATCAAGCCAGGGTGGTGCAATACCAACCAAGACATCAGGTAACCCGAGGAAATTTACCTTCCTTCCCGTCGTGCTTAATTATCATCTTCGAGAACTCTCGCAAGCCTCAAAAGATATTATAGAACATGGCGGACAGGAGGGCAAGGCGATAGCCAAACGCCAGCTTCATGACCGGCATAATGAGGATCCTTCATATTCTTCCCACGGACCCAGAACCACTTGGGGTCACGCAATTGCGTAGTCATATCATCAAAAAGGCAGCCCAACACCAGTTTTATAGTCATGGCGCACAGCTTTCGATAAAAATAACTTGCACCGAAGAGCTCGGTTTCCCTTCAGCGTCCATCGAGGGGATTTTTTGCTTCTTTCATCAATGCATCGACTTCAGTAGGGGTATATTCCCTACGAGTGGTGATATGAAACTTCCTCGGTCCGGCGGGATATTCAGTAAAGATGTAATCCCTCCTTACAAAAATGTGAGGGTAAGACATCTGAGCATCCTGGCTCTGGCATACTTGATGGTGACATAACAACTTACTGTACACGTCCATTATCTCGGGATGTTGTGCTTCCAGCCCTATGAACTCCTCGTTATAGGGAGTATATTCCTTCTATGGTTCATTACCCCAAGACAGTCTCGTGATTGCAAACATCTCATGGAGAGCCAACCCCATCTCTCCCTAGTAGTATAGAACTGAAGTTACGTGTAGGCAACTCTAGAGGTGGGTGAATAGAGTTTGTGTCAAAAATAACCAATTAAAAATTAACTCTATGCCAGTCCAGAAGTAACTACCAATAGAATAAATAATCAGAGTAGTAATACGAAAATTAAGAGAGATCAGAAGAGCATACGCAAACACAGGGATATAACCTGGTTTCCCTCGTGGAGGACTAGTCCAGGCCTGAGAACACTATCTCAGGATTGAAATCCACTATTTGTGAAATAGGGTACACACATGTGCCTTTACTCAAAAGAGCACGCCAACTTCTTACAACTTCGCAGAGGCAAAACTTAGAATTGTCCAAGTGACTTCTTTACAACTCTTGCACAGACCTTCTAGCTGAATTGCACTTGCGCATCTTGAGGCTTAGGATGTTTTGTGACTAGTAGATTGGAAGAGTAAGGCTTAGCATGTATAATGCTTAGAAGATTGAGAGTGAGAGATGATTTGAAATGAGAGAAATCAAGCCATATATATACTAGTCTGAGGAGGCATAATTCTATCTCAAATATTCAAAAATTTAACGTTGGACAACCTAGATCAAGGTGTTCCTAAATATTAGAAACCTAAAGTTTATAGGGCAGAGTTCGGCCCGAATTCTGCCTAGGGCAAAGTTCGACCCGAAATCTCATTCCCTTGGGCCAGAATGTTTATGTAGGCTAGAATGGTTTGGTTTGGTTCAAGGATTATCTCGTTTTGTATGGTGGACCTTGGATAAGTAAGTCTAGGGTTTGTAGGAACGAAATCGTAAAGCAGAATACTCTAGAGGGGGGGATAAATAGAGTTGGCAGCGGAATAATGCTATTAAAAAATGTTAGCAGCAAGATCACAGAATAATAATCACAACTAAATAATATAAAGGCAAAGATAAGAAAGCAAACGCAAAGACAGCGATGTATACTGGTTTCCTCTGTTGAGGACTAGTCCAGTCGGTAGAACTCTTGCTACCAGTTGAATCCACTATTGGCAAAACCGCAAGTTTTCTTACGAAGTCCTTACAACTTCTACAACGCGAGCTTTGATACGAAGAACTCGTCCAACTTCAATTGTGAAGAGGTATTCTTCTATCAAGCCTTCTGATTACAGTCACTCAGAAACTTCTAGACCGTACTGCACTGGCAAATCGACTAGAGGATTGTAACTGGCTTGGGATCTGAAAATTAAAGCTCGAGAAAAAACTCTTTGGAAGACTGAAAGCTTTAAGTAGAAAGAAGATTGAAAGTGAATGAGTGAGTTAAAATGATCGAAATCCATCTCTATTTATAGGAGTTCCAAAGACAGAATTCTGACAGAATTCTGGCAGAATTCGGGCAGAACTCGATGAGCAAATCTCCGTCAAATCTGCAACTGTAGGAGGACCAAGTTCCAAGGAATTCAAAAATCAAAACGGCCACTAACCGAACTCTGGCCGAGTTCTGTCAGGGTTAGGTTAGGGTTTTTCAAAATAGATTTTTGGGGAATTTTGAAAACCTTTTTGGAGCTTTTATAAATACGAATGTTTTTCAAAACTAAGGACATTTTAAAAACATTTTGAAATTATTTTGGAATAGCCTATTTGCCAGTATGAATCGGTGTACAATATATTTCTAGACTCAATAAAATAAAAGATTACATTGCTTAAAGAAATACAGACTCGAATAGGCAAACAACGCTTCGGTCTTGAACTAAGTAGATAGCCGTTCTTGATCATGTCCAAGAGTCCGAGATATCCTGACTAGCTCCATATATCGAGACAGAGTTTGATCAATTATTAAAATCAGTTTGACCATATGACCAATGGGCCAACAATCTCCCCCATTTTGATAATTGACAAACTATGAATGATATAACATCTTTTGAGATAAGATACCACAAAAAATTGTTCAAAATTGTTCAATCCCTGTATTATTCTCAAAAACAAAATGTTAGACCTATTTCTCCCCCGTTGTCACTTAGCAAAATAATTACGAAAAATAGGCTCCCTCGCAATTAATGCATAAGCTACAACAGTGATGAAACACAAGAAAATAATATCTCATGCAGTGAGAATATACAAGACATAACAGAGAAGTAGTTCACAGGCAGTTTCTAATATAGAAGCAGATAAAGATGCTATAAAGAATAAATAAACTGATATGAACGATAAACTACGCATCCCATAAAAACAAAATGATGTTCAAGAGACATCAAGAAATATCCAGTACAAAAACTGATAATAAAAGCTAAAAAGAAAGAAACTTGGAATGTCGGAGCATTTCCAAGTGTACAGTAGACAATAACTAAGTCTCAAAATCAACTAATATATCATCATCACATCTCCTCCTCCTCCTCCTCATCATCATCATCAGCATGACCGGCATGTCCAGAAGGACCAGCTCCAGAAGTACCAGCGCCAGAAGGGTGAGGAGGGACGCCAGCATAAAACTCACCGACAAAGTCTCGAGGAGGGGCACGATCAGAACGATACCAATCATATGCGTTATCGGGCTGAAAGTTGGCATGAACAGCCTCATCCTCACAGCGGTAACCAGAAAAGGCTAGATCTCTATGAATAGAACCGACAGAATGTCCAGTCTGAGCAAATCGGTGATCAGCTAGAGAATTTGCTATCGCCTGATAACGAGTGACATCGCGAAACTCACGTTCGCGGGCCATATCCGTCATCGAGACGTGCAAATCAGAAAGATGCTGGTGTATGCCATCAAAGGTCATGGCATATTGCTGAGTAGGTGGAGGAGATGGAGCAGTAGGAGGAGCCGCAGCAGTCATACTACGACGAGATAGCTTAAAAAACTTGGGCTCAGAGTATTGAGTACAAGTTGACAGATCAATATCAAAACACTAGAAGATGCGTGGGAGAATCATCGCATAAGAGAGATTTCTATCTCTTGTACGACAACGTCCCATCATCTGGATAATAGTCTTAGGAGCAGAAAAAGGAATCCGCTTAAGAATATGATACATAGCAGACAGCTCAAGTGATGTGACATCATCCTTTGAAGTAGACTTCAGAAGGAGAGTGGAGTAGAAGATGCGATACAATTCATAACTAAACAAGTTCAAGTTATTGGACTTGAACTTTCTAGAGCGAACTCGATCAGGGGCACAAAGTTCAGCTTTGAAACTAGCATGTGTCGTGCCGTCGGGGAAATCAAATTCAGTGATATCATCAAGCGGTGGACCTTCGTTAGGAATACCAAGGATTTCCGCTAAGAGGACATCATTGAACTCGATATCTTGTCCGCCAACACGAGTACTTACGTCAAACGTGTTTAGTATGATATTGCAATAGAAAAGTGTAATAGCATTAGTAGCTACCAGGAAACAAAGTTTAACAAAGTATTATAACCCTAATGCCTCAAAATAAGGGCGGTGTTCTGGAAACACAGTCCATTTGATAGGAGCGCCTGTGCATATGGATCTCATAGAGAAGTCTCCATACCACAGAAGGGCTTGATCTAGGGTTTGAAAATAAAACCCATCCAACGCGCCATCGCTCGATTGAACTGGCAAAAAGAGGGAATCCGTGGGTGGATTTGAAGATGATCCTTCCTCACTAGGATTGGTCGTCTTCTTCCTCTTGAAGGGGTTGAATCCCTTAGGTGGCATTGTGCAAATAAAGTAAATATGTATGAATTTCAAAAGAGGAAAAATACGGAGTTATACCTCCCGAGATTCAAGTATGCTATAGAGGACAACGATCTCCGCACGAATCCAAAATTTGGATGGATTTCACCACGTAGATTGGGAGAAACGAAGTGGCAAAGAACTAGGGTTTGGAGAGCTTCACGCGGCTGCTGTTGCTGTGGAAGAGTTTTTAGAAGCAATGAAGAAGAATAGGCTCTCGGGTTCTGGTTATATAACCAGATACCACTAACCGAACTCGGGCCGAATTCGGTCCGAACTCTGGCCGAATTCGTCTGGGGGTTCTGTTAGTTGGTTTGGGCCACTTTCTTTTTTATTGACTCATTTCAAAAATTTAATTCAAAGATTAGTAATTTCAACCTTCAATTAATATAATTAATAGTATTTTATAGATTAAATTTCGTTACACAAGGACTATCTCAGAATAGCTGTAGGAGTACTGTCCCAGCTGGCGGAGGTTCACCGGGGAACTCTTAAGTACCGCTTCGCTTCAACCATAGTTGTGGTGACAGACAGACTCTTTATTGGGTTGTCTCTAACACATTTTTTGCGTATTGAAATATAATCATAAAACAAAATTAATTAACATTATTGACGTCCAAAATTCCTAATTCTCGACGTAAATAATTGAAACGATCTTCTGCTAGAGGTTTTGTGATGATGTCAGTTAATTGATTCTCAGTGTCTATGTATACAAGGTCAATATCTCCATTCTGATGATGATCTCTAAGAAATTGATGTCGGATCTCGATATGCTCAGTACGAGAGTGACATATTGGATTCTTAGTCAAATGAACTGTGCTCGTGTTGTCACAGAAAATGGGAATGTGTGTGAAAAATAAATCATAGTCTTCCAAGGTTTGTTTCATCCACAAACTCTGAGCACAACAACGTCCTACGGCGATATACTCAGCCTCTGTTGTTGATAGGGCTACAGAATTTTGCCTTTTACTAAACCATGAGACTAAAGCCTTGCCTAAGAAATGACATGTACCGCTGGTACTTTTTCTATCAACTTTGTATCCAGTAAAATCTGCATCCGAGCAACCAATAAGGCTAAAGGACTTGGTTTTGGGATACCATAAGCCAACAGAAGAAGTGCCCTTAAGGTATTGAAAGATACGCTTAACTGCATACAGATGTGATTCCTTTGGATTAGCTTGAAAACGTGCACACAGGCAAACACTAAACATAATATCTGGACGACTAGCAGTTAAATAAAGTAAACTACCGATCATACCTCGATACTTACGTGTGTCGACCGGCTTGCCTTGTTCATCAATATCAAGCTTTGTTGAAGTTGCCATCGGAGTGCCAAAAGGTTTGACATTGTCCAGATCAAACTTCTTTAGCAAATCTTTTGTGTACTTGGCTTGATTTATGAATGTCCCATTGTCAGTTTGATTGATTTACAGTCCGAGAAAGAATTTCAGCTCTCCCATCATGCTCATCTCAAACTCATTCTGTATACACTTAGAGAATTCTTGACAAAGAGATTCATCAGTAGGTCCAAATATAATATCATCAACATAGACTTGTATTAAGAGAAGCTTGCCATTAAAAGACTTAATAAACAAAGTAGTGTCAATCTTGCCCTTTAAAAAACCGTTGTCAAGTAGGAAAGAGCTTAGACGATCATACCAAGCACGAGGGGCTTGTTTTAAACCGTATAAAGCTTTCTTTAACTTGAAAACATGATCAGGGTTTTTAAAATCTGTGAAACCTGGAGGTGTGCTACAAAAACTTCTTCTTTTATAAAACCATTTAAAAATGCACTCTTGACATCCATTTGAAATAATTTGAAATTATGAAAACATGCAAATGCACATAAGATGCAAATGGATTCTAATCTCGCAACTGAGGCATAAGTCTCATCGTGGTCGATACCTTCTTCCTGATTGTATCCTTGAGCTACGAGTCGAGCCTTATTATGAGTCACTAAACCATTCTCATTAAGTTTATTTTGGAATACCCAACGGGTGCCAATGACCAAATGATCAATAGGCTTGGGAACAAGTTCCCAAACTTGATTCCGTTCAAATTGGTTTAATTCCTCTTGCATAGCATCTATCCAAAAATTATCACTACATGCTTCATCAATGGTTTTGGATTCTAGCTGTGAAATGAATGCAACACTAGAAACAATATCTCTACTGGATGTACGAGTACCTACACCATTGGTAATATCACCAATTACCAAATCCTTTGGATGATCAGCAGTAAATTTCAATTTTTTTGGCAGACTCCAAAGGTAGCTGCTTCCGGGTTCTTCTCTTGGAGAATCAGCTGGTACTGAGCTTGGTACAGTTAGATCTTCGTCATTGTCATCGATAGTCATTTGATTCAATTCATCAAAGGTGACGTTGATTGATTCTTCGATGATCATAGTTCGTTTGTTGAAGACTTTGTATCCTTTGCTCTTGGCCGCATAACCTAAAAATATACCTTCATCGGCCTTTTCGTCAAACTTTCCCAAATTGTCTTTTATATTAAGAATAAAGCATTTACAACCAAATATTCTAAAATATGAAACTGATGGAATTCTATCAAACCATAACTCAAATGGAGTCTTCTTCGATTTGGGTCGAATTAGAACTCTATTGAGAACAAAACAAGCTGTATTGACGGCTTCAGCCCAAAAATATTTGGGTAGACTAAACTGGTTTAACATTACTCTAGCCATTTCGGATAGAGTTCTGTTCTTACGTTCCACAACTCCATTTTGTTGTGGAGTCCTAGGGCAGGAGAACTCGTGTACAAAACCGTGGGTGTCACAAAATTGCTCAAACTCTGCATTTTCGAATTCGCTACCATGATCGCTTCTAATACGAGTGATCATTCATTTTGTACTTTCTTGTAAAATGCGACAAATTCGGATAATGCATCATTCTTGCGTGTCAAAAAGTATACCCACGTGTATCTAGAGTAATCATCTACAATTACAAAAGCATATAACTTACCTCCGAGGCTAGCAACTCTGCTAGGGCCAAATAAGTCCATATGTTGCAATTGTAGAGGTCTAGTAGTACATACTGTGTTTACTGACTCGAATGTACATCTGGTAGCTTTGTTCTTTTCACATTGGCTGTATACCGAATCATTCTTGAATGTTATGTCCGGTAAACCGCGTACTAGCTTCTTTGTGGATAATCTTGAGATTGTGTCCATATTTGCGTGACCGAGTCTCATATGCCATAGATGACTCTCATCACTTTTAGCCATTAAGCATCTACCTGAAATGTTAGTTTCTTCCAACAAATAGAAAATATATATGTTGTCTTCCCTGATACCTTCAAAGATAGTACTACCAGTTGAGCTATCAACTATAGTACATTTGTCTTTGCCAAAGTTGATGCCATAACCATGATAAGCTAAATGACTTATGCTGAGTAGATTATGTTTCAACTCGGTAACCAGACAGACATCCTTAATCACAGGATAGGGAGACTTACCAACATCACCGATACCAATGATATACCCTTTCAAGTTATTACCGAAGGAGACATAACCTTCCTTCTTCTTCTTCGACAGTATTGTAAATAATGTAGCGTCACCGGTCATATGCCGTGAACAATCGCTGTCGAGGATCCATTTGCTTTTAGCATGTGAAAGGTGTTCCAGCTATAAAACAATTTGCAGATGAAACTTTTGGTACCCATTTCTTGTAGGGTCCTGAAATGTTAGCTTTTGGTATCCATGCATAAATATTTAAATCAACAAGCTTTCTGATTCTACATGTAGGAGAAATATGACCAGTGTGGCCACAATAATGACATTGTGCATGTTGAGTGTTGAAAGCTGAGTGGTGTGCATGGTTGGTAGGTTTAGGTTTTCTAGTATAGAAGAAAGCATACCTATCATCCTGTTTGGGCTTAACCTTTTGGGGTAAAGGTTTGATATGGTTAGGTCTGACAGCGTTTGGTTTGGGAATGTTCCGATTATTCGATAAGTGACACGTGTTAGGGTAGGAAGCAGCAGTCTCAGGCTGTTTTCCTAACTTAATTTCTAATCTTTTGGAAGTGTCATACAACTTAGTATAGTCAGAAGTGAGTGCTTCCATTTTGACTTGTGCACATTGAAGATTTTTCTTCTCTTTAGAAAGTTCTTCTTTCAGTTGGTTAATAACCTTGTCTTTCTCTTCGGATGACTTGGTAGTCTCGTGTAATAAGAGCTTAATAGAAGAAAGCTCACCAGACTCACTAATATTATTTCTAACCTCAGCTAGTTGGTCGGTAAGTCTTCCTATTTCACCTTTGTACTCTTTGAGTACCTTCTTAGAGGTCTGATATTTGCTACGCAGTTTCCTGTAACCACTTATCAGTTCACTGAAGGCTTCTCCTAATTGCTCAAAGATGAAGTCATCATATGTATCAACTATAGGTTCAGAGAGTACCTGATCGGATGCCATAAAGCATACATTTGCAGCGTCTTCTGATTATTCGTCTTCTGGGTCGCTGGCTTCACTTTCATGCCATATGCTGGTGTTGGCATACTTCTGAGATGTTGATCTCTTCATGTTCCCTTTCTCATACATGTTGCTCTTCTTGCTTGATGATGAGTTTGTAGGACAATCCTTCTTCATGTGTCCTTTCTTCTTGCAGCCATAGCAGACAGCATCATCTTGATACCAGTTGTTGCTGCTATTGTTTTCTTTGGCTTTCTTTTTATATCTCATGAATCTTTTGAATTTCCTTGCTAGGAGTGCTTGATCTTCAGCATCAGATTCACTGCTGTCTGAATCACCTTCAGCAGCTTTTCTGTGCTGAGCCTTGAAAGCGATCGTCTTCTCCTTTGGTGCAGGCTCTTCAAAATCTTATAGCTCCAGTTCATGAGTGAGTAGCTTACCCATGAGTACTTCGAGGGACATAGTTGTGAGGTCGTTCCCTTCAATGATTGCAGTAGCCTTTGGAATCCAGTTCTTGGTAAGTGCTCGCAGGAGTTTGCAAATCTTTTCATGGTTACTGTAATGTTTGCCTACGGACGACAAAGGATTTACAATATCCAAGAATCTTTCGAACATCTGAGTAACTGTTTCGTTGGGCTTCATCTTGAACACCTCATACTCTTGAGTAAGTCTGCTGACCTTTGATTCTTTGACTTGAATCGTGCCTTCATGTGTGACTTCAAGAAGCTTCCACATATCATTAGCAGTTGTGCAGATAGACACCCTGTTAAATTCAGTTCTGTCAATAGCACAAAATAAAGCGTTAATAGCACGTGCGTCAAGACTGGCCTTTTTCTTTTCTTCCTCTGTATTTCTGTTATGGGGTTTTTCAATTAAAACTCCATCAATATTTATATGAGGTGGCTTTTGATAGCCATCAATAACAATAGACCATAAATCAAAGTCAAGTGATTTCAAGAAGAAACTCATCCGTGTTTTCCAATAGGTATAATTTGTACCACCAAACAGTGGAGGTCTGTTTGTGGCCTGGCCTTGAATTTCACAGTTGCCATGTGTTGTGTTGTGATCTATATAACAATTACTTAAATGAATAAATAATTGTAATGTTACCATGCTTTACCTGTAACACCCGCTCTGATACCAATTGTAGGAACAATTGGGATCAGAATATAATACCTCTAGATGGAGAACCTGCTCTGATACCAATTGTAGGAACAAAATCGTAAAGCGGAATACTCTAGAGGGGGGTTAATAGAGTTGGCAGCAGAATAATTCTAATTAAAAAATGTTAGCAGCAAGATCACAGAATAATAATCACAACTAAATAATGTAAAGGCAGAGATAAGAAAGCAAATGCAAAGACAGCGATGTATACTGGTTTCCCTCTGTTGAGGACTAGTCCAGTCGGTAGAACTCTTGCTACCAGTTGAATCCACTATTGGCAAAACCGCAAGTTTTCTTACGATGTCCTTGCAACTTCTACAACGCGAGCTTTGATACGAAGAACTCGTCCAACTTCAATTGTGAAGAGGTAGTCTTCTATCAAGCCTTCTGATTACAATCACTCAGAAACTTCTAGATCGTACTGCACTGCCAAATCGACTAGAGGATTGTAACTAGCTTGGGATCTGAAAATTAAAGCTCGAGAAAAAACTCTTTGGAAGACTGAAAGCTTTAAGTAGAGAGAAGATTGAAAGTGAATGAGTGAGTTAATATGATCGAAATCCATCTCTATTTATAGGAGTTCCAAAGACAGAATTCTGGCAGAATTCGGGCAGAACTCGATGAGCAAATCTCGGTCAAATCTGCAACTGCAGGAGGACCAAGTTCCAAGGAATTCAAAAATCAAAACGGCCACTAACCGAACTCTGGCCGAACTCTGGCCGAGTTCTGTCAGGGTTAGGTTAGGGTTTTTCAAAATAGATTTTTGGAGAATTTTAAAATCCTTTTTGGAGCTTTTGTAAATACGAATGTTTTTCAAAACTAAGGACATTTTAAAAACATTTTGAAATCATTTTGGAATAGCCTATTTGCTAGTACGACTCGATGTACAATGTATTTCTAGACTCAATAAAATAAAATAATATATTTCTCAAAGAAATACAGACTCGAATAGGCAAACAACGCTTCGGTCTTGAACTGAGTAGATAGCCGTTCTTGATCATGTCCAAGAGTCCGAGATATCCTGACTAGCTCCATATATCAAGACAGGGTTTGATCAATTATTAAAATCAGTTTGACCATATGACCAATGGGCCAACAGGGTTGAGATAACTCAGTGCGACTCAACGTACATGTTCCAAGACTCAATAAAAAAATTACAGACTCAGTACAAGTATATTTGCCATGTAACAACTTATCGATGACGTCTGTCTTGAATTTGATATATTGTAGATGATGTTCTTGTCTTGAGCTCGATGAGTCATCTTGGATCATATCAGATATCATTTTGTTAATTGTCTAAATTAGGTTGACTGTGATCCAATTTTCTTCAACAATCTTCTCCATTTTGATAATTGACAAAACGATATTTGTATGTCGCAACATTCATACTTGGACAAATGTTGAAGGGGGTATAGTAGTTTGTACATATGAAGTAGCTCCCCCGCAAATAGATATGTCGGCTCCCCCGCAAATAAATATTTCGATTTTCATCCTGATATAAAATTCTTATCCAAGCACAACATAATTCATAATATCCAACAACATATACAAGATCACATCAATCAAATATCTATTCTTCTTCCCTTTTTCACTTAGCAAAATGAATCATAGCTCCCTCGTAAAGAGAGAAAAAATAGACAAAGTGAAGACAACAATCACACAAATATAACCATAACCAACCATTGATAGAGACATCTAGCAGTTTTGATAATGCAAAGTAAATAAACTAGAAATCATACATGACAAACTGAAGTCATAAACTAAAACATAGTGGAGATAGTACTAAAAACATGAAATAAAAGAGCATAACTAAAAGTGAACAATAGCAGCAGCAACAGCATGTAGAAGACCACAAACATCAGGTAGAAGACTACAACCATCAATGCCGGTGACCCGAGAGTAGATTCTTCGATCATAATGGGTCATGTTGCAATAAAATATTTGAATTGCATTGAGGTAAATGAGTGACGATGTGGACACAAGTTCATCAAGACATAGATCCTTAAAATTAGGATCAAATTTAGAAAATATTATAAAATTAATAGGATGTCCCGGCACAATACTTCGTGAGCGAAAATCGGAGTACCACTCGTTAGAGGCTTCTAATGATACGAAAATATGCTCATTATAAGTGTTTATATTGGGAGGAGGAGGAGGGTTGAACAATGGGTGAATGGGATTGACAATTGGAGGAGGAGAAGGAGGGTTTGATGATGAAGCTCCTTCGGTCCTAATCCTCTTCCCTCTATTACCAAGTCTAGGAGCCATTGATAATAGTAAAAAAATAAATAACAACAATGGAAGTGGAGATGGAGAAGTAAGAGTTATACCTCAAAAATAACGAAGGAGGATGGAAGAGAATCACCCAAAACTTTGAAATCTTGAGTTTCAAGCGTGGAGAGCACCAACAAAGAGATTTCTAGGGTTAGGGTTTTAGAGAAAAAAACTTTGGAGAGAGGTTGAAGATGATGGCAATGAGGAGAGAGAAGGCAAATTCGTGGGTTTAAGGAGTAGGACCGGCTGCACATGTTAAATCGTAGCCCTTAGATCAAATAGGATGGATAGCCAGGAGTGGCTGAGAGTTCGGGTACGTACTACACAGAGTTCGGCCCGAGTTTTACCATAGGTAGAGTTTGGCCCGAGCGCTGTGAGGGTGGTTCCAGAATTCCAACAAGTAAAAAAAATATTGATAGAAGAGATAAAAGATGGTCTTGAATTAACAATAATGAATTATATAAGCCAGAAAATAAATTAAACCTTGCGAAAAACTTTGTTAGTCAATGATCAGTACAGGTGAATTGCCTCTGGTTAGCTGTAGGGGCCGGATCCTAGCTAGTGGTAGTCCTAAGACTAGTACACCGTATCGCTTAGGTTTTTATGCCTTGTTGTCAGAAGGACCCTTTCGCCTTGTACCCAAAATAATTGTACTATGTACAATTATGTTTTAACAATTATTTGCGTAGGTTCAATTTATAGTACGATATTTTCATCCAAAATTCCTAATTATCGACGAAGAAAGTTGAAACACTCTTCGGCAAGTGGTTTTGTGACAAAGTCTGCTAGCTAATGATTAGTGTCAATAAACTCTAGATTAATAGTGCTATGCAATTGATGATCACACAGAAAATGGTGTCTAATTTCTATGTGCTTAGTGCGTGAGTGACATACTAGGTTCTTGGTCAGGTTAATTACACTAGTGTTATCACGGAATATAGGTATCTGCATAAAAGTAAATTATAGTCTTCAAGGGTTTGCTTCATCCACAAAATATGAGCACAACAACGTCCTACAGCTATGTATTCAGCTTCTATTGTAGAGAATGCTACAGAATTTGTTTCTTGCTAAACCAAGAGACTAAAGCCTAGCCAAATAAATGATACGTGCCGCTAGTACTCTTATGGTCGACTTTGCATCCAACAAAATCGGCATCGGAATATCCGATCAAGTCAAAAGATGTGGTTTTGGTATACAACAGGCCAACCGTAATAGTTCCTTTAAGGTATCGAATGATACGCTTAACTGCGGCCATGTGTGATTCCTTATGGTTGGCATGATAGTGAGCACACAGACAAACACTAAACATGATATCGGGACGACTAGCAGTTAAGTAAAGTAGACTACCAATCATACCTCGATACTTACGTTGATCAACTGGTTTGCCGCTTTCATCAGGTTCTAGTTTTGTTGTTGTAGCCATCGGAGTATTGATTGGTTTGATGTTTTCAAGATCAAACTTCTTTAGCATATCCTTTGTATACTTTGATTTGCTGATGATGACTCCTTATGAGTATTGTTTGACTTGCAGTCCAAAGAAGTAGTTTAGCTTCCCCGTCATGCTCATCGCGAACTCATTCTGCATACCCTTGGAAAATTCTTTGCAGAGAACCTCATTAGTAGACCCAAATATGATGTCATACACATAAATTTGCACTAAGAGAATGGTGTTATCAATAGATTTTATAAACAGTATCGTATTAATTTTTCCTTTTAAAAAACCTTTGTCAAGTAAGAAAGTGCTAAGACGTTTATACCAAGCTCGATGGGCTTGTTTGAGGCCATAAAGAGCTTTCTTAAGTTTAAAAATATGATCGGGAAATTTATGATTTTTAAAACCAGGTGGTTGCTTTACAAACACTTCTTTTTTAATAAAACCGTCAAGAAAAGCACTTTTGACATCCATTTGAAAGAGTTTGAAATTTTAAAAATTTGTAAATGCACAAAGCATGCGGATTGATTCAAGTCGTGCAACAGGAGCATATGTCTCATCGTAGTCGATACCTTCCTCTTGGTTATATCCTTGAGCTACAAGACGGGCTTTGTTACGTGTGACTGAACCGTCCTCATTGACTTTGTTACGAAAAACCTATTTAGTACCAATGATCGAATGATTAACAGATTTAGGAACGAGTTCCCAAACTTGATTTCTTTCGAATTGGTTAAGTTCTTCTTGTATAGCAGATATCCAAAATTCATTAGAGAAGGCTTCTAAAACATTTTTTGGTTCTATTTGAGAAATAAATGCAGTGTTAGCTATAGAGTCTAGAACTGATGATCGAGTATTTACTCCTTTTGATACTTTACCTATTACCAAGTTTTTTGGATGTGATGGTGTGAAATAAAACTTCTTTGGTAAGCTTTCCAGAGAACTGGTTCCAAGTGTTGTATCTACGGGTGTAGAAGTTGATAGTTTGAGGTGTATGTCATCTTTGTCATCGGGAATATCAATTGTACTATTATTCTTATCAAAGGTTACATTAGCAGATTCTTCAACAATCATAGAGCGTTTGTTGAACACTATGTATCCTTTACTCTTGGCAGCATAACCATAAAAAATACCTTCGTCAGCTTTGGCATCAAACTTGCCTAAGTTGCCTTTTGTATTCAGGATAAAATAGCGACAACCGAACATTCGAAAATAGGAAATAGTTCGTGTTCTACCAAACCAAAGTTCATAGGGAGTTTTCTTTGAAATAGGTCGAATCAAAACCCTATTCAAGACATGGCATGCTGTTCTTACAACTTCAGCCCAAAAATATTTCGGAAGAGTAAATTAATTCAACATGACTCTAGCCATATCGCCAAGAGTCCTATTCTTCCGCTCCACAACGCCATTTTGTTGGGGAGTTCAAGGACACGAAAATTCATGAGTAAAACCATTTGAATCACAAAATTTTTTAAATTCGAAGTTTTCGAATTTGCCGCCACGATCACTTTGGGTTCAAGTAATCATAAAGTCTTTTTCGTTTTGAACCTTTTTAGCAAAAACTTCGAAAACAGAAATGGTATCACTTTTGTTTGTAAGGAAGAAAACCCAAGTAAATCTAGAAAAATTATCAACAATTACAAAAGCGTAGAGTTTTCCACTGTAACACCCATATCTCAGAACACGTATTTTGGTTAAGCTTGCATGTATCTTGGACCTGTATTTTATTTTCTCAGATTCTGGCCTGTAATTGTATTTTGGCTCGACTTGCAGATTTTTGGTTTTCGCGTAAAACGGGTTTTGACATGACTTGGTTTTATTTTGTGGAGGAGAATTGGTTTGGTTTGGTTTGGTTCGGTTTGGTTTAAAATATATTGGAGCACATTAACCTACACTCCACCCTCAACACAACACAACCCACCCTCATTAAAACTCTACCTACTTTTCTTTCTCCTCCATAATTCTCTCATTTATTTCTCCATCTTTTTCTTCTTCCTTCCTCTACTCAACACCAACACCCATAGGCAAGTGCACCTTGCCACCACATAAGAACCATATCTTATTTGTTCATTAGCTAGATTAGGCCATGGTGATCAACATTAGTGCTTGACATTTTATGATTTGGAGTCTCCATTGTTCTAGATCTAGGTTTTAACTATTTTTGGATTTACATGGTTTTGATATATTTTGGTTGGATTTTTGTGGGTTTTGATGCTTCCATGTGGAAGAGAATTCAATTTTACTCAAGTTAGACCTTTGAAAATCTAGATTTGGTTTTGATTTGATAAAGATATGAAAATTTGAATTCTAGGTGTTCTTGGTGTTCTTCTCGGCCTGGAGTAGCAGACTGCAGCCTGCGCTCTTTAGCGCAGTGCTGGACTGCGTATCCCCTCTCGACCTGCGCTCTTTAGCGCAGCATCGACCGCGCTGCTTGCCCCTTGGCGAATTGCGCTCAGCCACCTGCGCAGCTCACCCCTGCGCGGTTGGCTCCCCCGCAATCTAACCCCTGCGCAGTTCATTCCTGCGCCAACCATTCCTGCGCAGTTCATTCCTGCGCCAACCATTCCTGTGCAGTTCATTCCTGCGCCAACTATTCCTGCGCTAACAATTCCTGCGCAGTTCATTACTGTGCCAACCATTCCTGTGCAGTTCATTCCTGCGCCAACCATTCCTGAGCCATCCACTCCTGCGCAACCCGACCCCAGGGACCCTTGCGCAATCTGTCCAATCATGGAGATTTGGTTTTATTTTTCCTTAAGCTTGGCTCTTCTATAGCCCTGTATATTGATATTTTATTAGATATTTTACGCCCATTTTATATCCTTACCCCTTTTGTCATGAACTTGATTTTACTTAATATATTTGGAATGACTATTGTACATGGCATGGTATGACAAGAAACTAGCATAACACGACAGTGACCCGTAGCGGTGCACTCCTGACATGACCAACCTGACATGATAGTGGCCCATCGTGGCGCACTCCTGACAAGTACCCTGACATGATTTATCTTGATAACTTGATAGTGGCCCGTGGCGGCGCACTCCTGACTTGACTTGTAACTTATAACTTGACTCGTATAATCAACTTGACACTGTGGGTGTTCCTGCTTGCTTGCTTGTGCAATCCACTTGTCTTGTCTTGCATCATATCTAGGATGTGACTCCCTGGTTCCCACGGTCAGGGATTCATACTGAATATGGATTAGGCTAATGACTAGATCAAACTATAGTTCATGGAGAATTTCTAGTCACAGGCAATCTCGTTATCTGGGCGCTCTTAATTGGACTTGTAGCTTGCCGACGAGTAGAGCACATTTTTAGCGCGCTGTCATGTGTTGCACCCTCTAAGTCACCTAAGGGTATATCGTCTTCGGGGCGATGTACCCAAACATACTCTCAACCCGCGGAAGGATAACTGGATGGTCTGCAGGGCTTGGGACTGGGAATTTCTTACTTGCATCTTGTTAGTGATTAGGCTGTGATAACCCTAGTTAGTTAAAGTAGTAAGCCGTAGTAATTGCTTGGCCGCTCGTGAATGGATGATATCCAGCCCTGTCTAAGTCTTGTCTAGTCCCTGTACCCTGGTACTCCTGAACATGATTGTTTTACTTGCTTTAACAATAATTGGGTAGGGACAGGGAGATATTCAGGCGAGGGATTACAACACCGGTCCTTGTTTGGTTTACGGGTTGTAACCTGGTTCCCCGAATGGTTCCACGTCCCTAGTCGTTTATTGTCCTGACGTGCTCTTTATTACTTGTACTTTTCTTTCATTTTCTTATGTTCTGATATGCTGGTTTTTGTTCTTATTTCGTGGCCTCCTTTGTGGAACTTGCTCTTTTTAGGATTTTACCCAGCTGGTTTTGTGTGGCCAGATTTCGGAACAGCACCCGAGGATCTTCCGATCCTCCAGCCCGATGGTGGCGACTAGAAGGAACCCGGGCTACGAATGGGTTTTCTATTTTGTTTCGCTCACGTTATTATAAAATTATTCTTTTGAGGCGTTTAGCCGACGAGCACCTGTTAGCTCGATGCACTTTACTTACTGTCTGCCTACGGGCTGTAAACATGATTAACAAATCCTAGGGTTGATCATGTATGACTTAACTCTTGTTAGTCCTAGCATTTTGTACGACTAGCTTCATGATCAGCGGATATATAATATTTGGGACGCCTTTTATTGTATATTTGGTGGTCAAACATCTTGTAATTATATTATTTGCTTGAGATTGAGACAGTAGGCTTGACCTTAAGAGACTGTTGGCTTGTAGTAAACCCTCATATCTAGACAGCCGTGACCGTATAGCGAGATGGACTTCATTTCAATATACGTAGCTGGCTATGTTCGCCCCCGCTCTCCAGTATTCTGGTTCTGGGGCGTGACATGGTTTAAGTGGTGGCCCATGCAGGTCTTGTCAATCAAGCAATATAAGGTTTTATCGATAGATGTCTCAATCAGTACTCGTCTTTGATCTCCGTTCATATCCTCTGAATCCCTGAGAATCTTGACCTGATCATATGCTTGTATCATTGATCTGTCCTGGTCCTTCCTTATTGTTTTCCCTGTGTCGTCTTCTTCAGCGGCACTGTGCCTGACCCCGCCAATCAGCAAGGTGGAGCACCTCCCGTGGACCAACAGCAACCTGGAGATCAAGCCCAGCATTCCGGGGTTGCCTCCCGAGTTATACCTTCTGGAGGAGAGCCCCCAGTTCACCCTGTTCAGCCTACTAAACCGGATGATGGCACCTTGGTAGGTCTCATCAGGGCCTTGATAACTTTTCAAGATCGCAGAGGAGACGCCTTACACCAGACAGTGGCAGATGTTTTGACCAGAGGCGGTCATCCAGGGAACAGCACGACCAACAGCTTCAAGCGCCTGAACCCTCCCTTTTTCGACGGCAGCGAGGATGCGATTGCCGCGGACGCTTGGCTTCAGGATACCGAGGTGGTTCTGGAAGCAGCTAGGACACATGAGAATGAGAAGGTGGCGGTGGTACGCCTACAGTTGCTGGACTTAGCTCGCAGTTGGTGGGCGACTCAGGCCATGGGATTAGTGGCACCCATTGCTTGGACGGTATTTAGAGAGAGATTCCAGACGAAGTATTTCGATGCTGTGGCTCGGTGCGACCTGCAGACCAGATTTACTAACTAGAAGCAAGGAGGCAGAACAGTCGACAGTTATACATCTGAGTTTTCTAGGCTCAGTAGGTTTGCCCCCACCTTGGTGGCGACCGAGTTTGATAGGGCCCAGCGGTTCCAGCAGGGACTGCATTTGGAGATCTTGTTGGCAGTTGAGCAGTTCGAGCACCAGACATTCGATGCAGTTTTGAGAGCAGCTAGGAGGCATGAGTACACCTCCCAGCGGATCGTGGATAGGACCAGAGGCAGGAAGCGGTCCCACAGTCAGATGCACCAATCATCAGCTCCATCCCCAGCAGCTAGGGGATTGACCATTGAAACTCCGAGGCGGGCGGCCTCAGTAACGTCGGTTCAGCATTCGACCCCAACGTACCCGCAGCAGCAGAAGCAGAAGCAGACTTCCGCGATGGGATGTTCACATTACGGGAAGCCAGGCCATGTAGTGGCAGATTGTCGTAGAGCACAAGGATTGTGCCTAGCTTGTGGAGCGGCAGATCACAAGATAGGAGCCTGCCCGAATAGGGGTAGTTCTTCCTCTTCCAACCTAACCAGTCCATCGGTTAGGGGACCAACACCTATGCAGCAGCAGCAGTACCCGAGGCCATTGTTGCCTCAGGCCCAGGCATTTCATCAGCAGAACCAGCAGCAGTATACCCAAGCCCAAGTGCAGTACAGGCAGAGAGGTTTCCAGCAGAGGTGACCCGCAGCTAGAGGTCAGGCCATGATGATGGCTATGGAAGAAGAAGTTACACCAGGTGAGGTAGTGGCAGGTACTATTCTCGTCAACTCCTTTCCAGCTTCAGTATTATTTGATTCTGGTGCATCGTATTCATTCATGTCTGCACGATTCGGGACACGGATAGGATTGGAGCCCGAGTCATTATCAGTGAGGCTCAATATACTTACTGGTAATGGTCTTGTGGGAGTAGATCGAGTATTTTCCTCGTGTCGGATCGTAGTTAGCGGTAGAGAGTTTCCTGCTAGATTCATAGAATTCCCTATGGCAGTCTATGATGTAGTCTTAGACATGGACTGGTTGAGGAACCAGTATGCTAAGATAGACTGCCATGTTGGCAGAGTTGTTTTCAGCATTCCAGGAGAGCCAGAGTTTTCCTTTTCCAGAGGCGCGGTGGTGCCATCTTCTCCAGTATTGCGGATGGCAGTAGCAGCAGTGCAGTTGCCTAGGATAGTTGAAGAGTTTCCAGATGTCTTCCCAGAGGAAATTCCAAGGATGCCGCCAGAGCGGGAGATCGAGTTCACTATAGACTTGATCCCCGAAACAGCACCAGTATCAGAGCGAGTCTACAGAATGGCACCTTCTGAGTTAGAGATTTTGTACAAGATGATTGAAAAACTCAGGATCAAGGGATTCATTCGTGCAAGTGGATTGCCTTGGAGAGCCCCGATGCTTCTTGTAAAAAAGATGGATGGTACGTCCAGGTTATGTGTAGATTATCGTACCTTGAACTCAGTGACAATCAAGAACAGATACCCTCTCCCGAGGATAGATGACTTGTTTGAACAACTTAAAGGGGCTTCAGTGTTCTCGAAGATAGACTTGCGGTCAGGATACCACCAGATCAGAGTCAGAGAGCAGGACATCCCGAAGACAGCATTTAGATCGAGGTATAGGCATTGGGAGTTCCTTGTTATGCCCTTCGGAGCAACCAATATGCCAGCTGTATTCATGGACCTCATGAATCGCATTTTCATGCCTTACCTGGATCAGTTCGTGATCGTATTCTTAGATGATATCTTGGTCTACAGCAAGAGCGAAGCAGAGCATGAGCAGCATCTCAGAATCGTCCTTCAGACACTTAGGGAGCATCAGTTGTACGCCAAGTTCAGTAAATGCGAGTTCTGGCTTGATCGCATTTCGTACTTGGGTTACATCATTACTCGAGGAAGAGTGGAAGTGGATCCCCAGAAGATTGTGTCTATCGAGTCATGGCCAGTACCCAGCTCAGTGGCAGAAGTTCGTAGCTTCCTTGGATTGGCCGGCTACTACCGGCAATTTATTTCAGATTTTACAAAGATTTCAGCACCGATGACCCAGTTGACCCGCAAGGATGTGCAGTTTACTTGGACAGTAGAGTGCCAGGAATCATTTGAGAAGTTGAAGCGAGGTTTGATAACGGCTCCCATTCTCACGCTTCCAGATGGGACCGGAGGATTCACAGTTTATTACGACACTTCAGGCAGAGGATTGGGGTGTGTCTTGATGCAGCATGGGAAGGTAATATCTTATGCATCACGTCAACTTCGTGACCATGAAAAGAGTTACCCGACCCACGACTTGGAGCTAGCAGCAGTAGTATTTGCACTTAAGTTGTGGAGGCACTACTTGTACGGAGATAGAGTGGAGATATTTAGTGATCCCAATAGCCTGAAGTATGTTTTCACCCAGAAGGATCTTAACATGCGGCAGAGAAGATGGCTTGAACTATTGGTGGACTATGATGTGGACTTGCAGTATCACCCAGGAAAGGCCAACGTTGTAGCAGATGCGTTGAGCCGGAGAGCCGGAGTTTATTTTCTGATGGCACAACCAGACTTATTGGCAGATCTTCAGAAGACGGGAATTGAAGTGGTTCTTCCTACCAGTGTCGCATTGATGGCCAGTCTACAGGTTCAGTCCAGCATAGTTGAGAGAATCCGGATAGCACAATCTACAGATTCCAAGCTTCAGCGGCTCAGAGCAGAGTGTGAGGCAGAAAGAAGGCCAAAGTTATGCATTCATGAAGATGGTACACTTCGACATGGCTCTCGTCTTTGTGTACCCAGTGGAGATATCAGACAAGAAGTCATGGCAGAAGCTCACAGTTCGCAGTATTCTATTCATCCCGGTGGCATGAAGATGTACCGTGATATCCGTCAGCACTTCTGGTGGAATGGAATGAAGAGGGAGATAACCCGGTTTGTCTTTCGGTGTTTGGTTTGCCAGCAGGTTAAAGCTGAACATCAGAGGCCCGCTGGACTTCTTCAGCCCTTGCCGATTCCAGAATGGAAGTGGGAGCATGTGACCATAGATTTTGTGACTGGATTGCCTAGATCCCCAGCTGGTAGAGATGCTATTTGGGTTATAGTTGACAGGCTCACGAAGGTGGCTCACTTTTTTCCCTTCAGAGTTGGTCAGTCTACGGCTCAGTTGGCAGAGATGTACCTCAGGCAGATTGTCAGGCTTCATGGTGTACCAGTCAGCATTACCTCGGACCGAGATTCAAGGTTTACATCGTACTTTTGGCGTAGCTTGCAAGAGAGTTTGGGAACTCGTCTCCAGTTCAGTTCAGCTTATCATCCGCAGACAGATGGCCAGTCAGAGCGCACAATCCAGACTCTTGAAGACATATAGAGGTCTTGTACCCTTGACTTTGGTGGTTCGTAGGAAGATCACCTACACCTGGTGGAGTTCTCGTACAACAACAGTTTCCAGGCTAGCATCCAGATGGAACCATTCGAACCTCTGTACGGTAGGAAGTGCAGATCCCCGCTAGCATGGGATGATGTTGGAGAGAGGCAGATGCTCGGTCCAAAAATGATTGCCCAGACAGTTGAAGTGGTCAGAAGGATCAGAGATCGACTTCGAGTTGCCCAAGATCGCCAGCGGCATTGGGCCGATGCTTATCGACGTCCCTTGGAGTTTGCTATCGGCGACCATGTACTCCTTAGGATCTCGCCTAACCGCGACGTCATTCGCTTTGGCGTACGGGAAAAGCTTAGTCCTAGTTATATATGGTCGTTCGATATCCTAGAGCGAGTAGGAGATGTATCCTATCGTCTTGCTCTTTCGTCGTCGCTAAGTGAGGTGCATGAGGTATTCGATGTGTCCCAATTACGACGGTACGTCCCGGACCCGAGCCATATCCTAGACCATTCGGAACTGGTTGTTGGTACCAACCTTTCGTATAAGGAGAGGCCCGTGTCTATATTGGACCGGAGAGAGAAGATACTCAAGAACAAGACTATTAGCTTAGTCCGTGTTGCTTGGGGTCATCACTCTCTAGGTGAGTCAACGTGGGAGCATGAGGACGACATCCGATCGCGATATACCTACCTGTTTGACTCATAAGGTATAATGTCTTCCTTATGCCTTATGACTTCCGTCCTTGCTTACATGTGTGATTGCTTGATTGATTGCTTAGTATAGCTTATTGGTGAATAGTATAGCTGGCTCTCACATCTCTAAGCATCTTGATTTAAATTCCGAGGACGAAATTCTTGTAAGGTGGGTAGAATTGTAACACCTATATCTCAGAACACGTATTTTGGTTAAGCCTGCATGTATCTTGGACCTGTATTTTATTTTCTCAGATTCTGGTCTGTAATTGTATTTTGGCTTGACTTGCAGATTTTCAGTTTTTTCGTAAAATGGGCTTTGACATGACTTGGTTTTATTTTGTGGAGGAGAATTGGTTTGGTTTGGTTTAGTTTGGTTTAAAATGCATTGGAGCACTTTAACTTACACTCCACCCTCAACACAACACAACCCACCCTCATTAAAACTCCACCTACTTTTCTCTCTCCTCCACAATTCTCTCATTATTTCTCCATCTTCTTCTTCTTCCTTCCTCTACACAACACCAACACCCATAGGCAAGTGCACCTTGCCACCACATGAGAACCATATCTTATTTGTTCATTAGCTAGATTAGGCCATGGTGATCAACATTAGTGCTTGACATTTTGTGATTTGGAGTCTCCATTGTTCTAGATCTAGGTTTTAACTATTTTCGGATTTACATGGTTTTGATCTATTTTGGTCGGATTTTTGTGGGTTTTGATGCTTCCATGTGGAAGAGAATTCAATTTTACTCAAGTTAGACCTTTGAAAATCTAGATTTGGTTTTGATTTGATAAAGATATGAAAATTTGAATTCTTGGTGTTCTTGGTGTTCTTCTCGGCCTGGAGTAGCAGACTGCAGCCTGCGCTCTTTAGCGCAGTGCTGGACTGCGCATCCCCTCTCGGCCTGCGCTCTTTAGCGCAGCGCCGACCGCACTGCTTGCCCCTTGGCGAATTGCGCTCAGCCCCCTGCGCAGCTCACCCCTGCGCGGTTGGCTCCCGCGCAATCTAACCCCTGCGTAGTTCATTCCTGCGCCAACCATTCCTGTGCAGTTCATTCCTGCGCCAACCATTCATACGTAGTTCATTCCTGCGCCAACCATTCCTGCGCCAACCATTCCTGCGCAGTTCATTTCTGTGCCAACCATTCCTGCGCAGTTCATTCCTGCGCCAACCATTCCTGAGCCATCCACTCCTGCGTAACCCGACCCCAGGGACCCTTGCGCAATCTGTCCAATCATGGAGATTTGGTTTTATTTTTCCTTAAGCTTGGCTCTTCTATAGCCGTGTATATTGATATTTTATTAGATATTTTACGCCCATTTTATATCCTTACCCCTTTTGTCATGAACTTGATTTTACTTAATATGTTTGGAATGACTATTGTACATGGCATGGTATGACAAGGAACTAGCATAACACGACAATGACCCGTAGTAGTGCACTCCTGACATGACCAACCTGACATGATAGTGGCCCGTCGTGGCGCACTCCTGACAAGTACCCTGACATGATTTATCTTGATAACTTGATAGTGGCCCGTGGCGGCGCACTCCTGAGTTGACTTGTAACTTTTAACTTGACTCGTATAATCAACTTGACACCGTGGGTGTTCCTGCTTGCTTGCTTGTGCAATCCACTTGTCTTGTCTTGCATCATATCTAGGACGTGACTCCCTGGTTCCTACGGTCAGGGATTCATACTGAATATGGATTAGGCTAATGACTAGATCAAACTATAGTTCATAGAGAATTTCCAGTCACAGGCAATCTCGTTATCTGGGCGCTCTTAATTGGACTTGTAGCTTGCCGACAAGTAGAGCACATTTCCAGCGCACTGTCATGTGTTGCACCCTCTAAGTCACCTAAGGGTATATCGTCTCCTGGGCGATGTACCCAAACATACTCTCAACCCGCGGAAGGATAACTGGATGGCCTGCAGGGCTTGGGACTGGGAATTTCTCACTTGCATCTTGTTAGTGATTAGGCTGTGATAACCCTAGTTAGTTAAAGTAGTAAGCCGTAGTAATTGCTTGGCCGCTCGTGAATGGATGATGTCCAGCCCTGTCTAAGTCTTGTCTAGTCCCTGTACCCTGGTACTCCTGAACATGATTGTTTTACTTGCTTTAATAATAATTGGGTTGGGACAGGGAGATATTCAGGCGAGGGGTTACAACCCCGGTCCTTGTTTGGTTTACGGGTTGTAACCTGGTTCCCCGAATGGTTCCACGTCCCTAGTCGTTTATTGTCCTGACGTGCTCTTTATTACTTGTACTTTTCTTTCATTTTCTTATGTTCTGATATGCTGGTTTTTGTTCTTATTTCGTAGCCTCCTTTGTGGCACTTGCTCTTTCTGGGTTTGACCCAGTTGGTTTTGTGTGGCCAGATTTCGGAACAGCACCCGAGGATCTTCCGAACCTCCAGCCCGATGGTGGCGACTAGAAGGAACCCGGGCTACGAGTGGGTTTTCTATTATGTTTCGCTCACTTTATTGTAAAATTATTCTTTTGAGGCGTTTAGCCGACGAGCACCTGTTAGCTCGATGCACTTTACTTACTGTCTGCCTACGGGCTGTAAACATGATTAACAAATCCTAGGGTTGATCATGTATGACTTAACTCTTGCTAGTCCTAGCATTTTGTACGACTAGCTTCATGATCAGTGGATATGTAATATTTGTGACGCCTTTTATTGTATATTTGGTGGTCAAACATCTTGTAATTATATTATTTGCTTGAGATTGAGACAGTAGGCTTGACCTTAAGAGACTGTTGGCTTGTAGTAAACCCTCATATCTAGACAGCCGTGACCGTATAGCGAGATGGACTTTATTTCAATATACGTAGCTGGCTATGTTCGCCCCCACTGTCCAGTATTCTGGTTTTGGGGCGTGACATTTACCAAGTCTGGCTACTCTATTAGGACCAAATAAATCCGTATGAAGCAGTTGCAAAGGTCTAGTAGTACTTATGGAATTGATTAATTTAAAAGAGGATTTGGTACTTTTGTTTTTCTCACATTCGGCACATACCGTATCCTTTTTGAAGGTAATGTCAGGTAGTCCTCTCACTAGCTTATTGGATGCCAGTCTTGATATGGTATCCATTTTTGCATGTCCAAGACGCATATGCCATAGTAGTCTGTCATCCTTGGGAGCGTAGAGGCATCTTCCTGCATTGTTAGTATCTCTAGAAGGATATATATATATATATATATATATATATATATATATAAAATATATATATATATATATATATATATATATATATATATATATATATATATTATCTTCACCTATCCCTTCAAAAGTAATATCTCCAGATGATCTATCATATATGGAGCATTTAGTTTTCCCAATGTTAATACCATATCCATGATCAGCAAGATGGCTAATGCTAATCAAGTTATGCTTTAACTCTGTCAGTAAATAAACATCCTTAATGACGGGAGAAGGAGGATTGCCAATAGTACCGTTACCTATGATATAACCTTTCAAATTATTTTCGAAGGATACATATCCTTCCCTTTTCATCGATAGTGTTGCGAAAAGATTTGCATTTTCAGTCATGTGTCTCGAGCACCAACTATCAAGAATCCACTTGCTTCTAGAGGATGAAGGAAGGTCAACCTACACGAAGAGTAGATGTGACCTTTGGTACCCGAATCTTTGAAGGTCCTGAAAGGTTAGTTTTCGGCACCCATGCATATAGTTTTAAATCAATCAGTCTTCTAATTCTATATTGTGGTGAAGTATGTCCATGTTTACCATAGTAGTGACATGTAGCATGTATGTTCGTGTTAGGTGCAGGATAATAGTGATGTCTATGAGTTTGTCGTGTTGCATGAGAATGTGTGTTCATAAAAGCATGTCTATGTGTGCCATTTGTATGTGTGGGTGTTTTTGGTGCTTCATGTAAATAAGTGTACATAAAGGCAGGATTGTGAGCATCATGAGTATATGTGTTTTTCTTGTGACGTGTATTTTTGTGTTGAACAGTCTTTTGTCTTGTGTACATGTTGTGACTGTGAGACTGGGTTTGAGGCTAAACGCTTGTTTCCCCAGTTTCATCTCTAATCTTTTAGAGGTATTGCACATATCATCATACTTGGCAGTTAAGGCATCAGTTCTTACATCAACAATATTATACTTCTTTTTCTCGTCTAAGAGTTCTTTATTGAGTGCTGTAATATCATATGTTTGTTTCTCAATAAGTTATTCGGCATCGTTTAAGCTTAATTTAAGCTTAGATAACTCCTCAGTGTTATCCGTGGGTGGTGTGTCTTTAACATTATCAAGTAAACATGAAAGTCTATGAATCTCAACTTCATGAGTCTTGATCTTATCCTTTGCATGTTTATACTTGTTAAGTAACTTCTTGTGATTTTCAAGTAAGTCACTAAAAATATCTCCAAGTTCATCAAAAGTAAAGTCATCGAGAGGATCATTTGTTACCTTTTTGGATGTTGCCACTAGGCAGACGTTTGTTGTATCTTGTGGTGAGTCCGCTTCTTCTTTTGAGTCACTGGCTTCGCTCTCGTGCCAGATACTTGTGTTGGCAAACTTTCGAGAGGTTGGCCTCTTGTACGATCTTTCATATCGGCTTCCTTTTTTTGATGTAGGGCGATCTTTCTTGACATGCCCCATCTTATTACAGCCGAAGCAGATAGGCTCTTCATCATCCTCTTTGTGTTGTTCCTTCTTTCTTTGGTTGAAACGAAGAAACATCTTGAAGTTGCGGACCATGAGTGCTTGATCATCACCTTCAAAGTCAACGTCGTCCATTTCTTTTGGAGTAGTCTTTCGGTGATCAGCTTTTAGAGCAATTTCCTTTTCCTTTGGAGCCGCTTCTTCAAAGTCTTTGAGATTGAGCTCATGCGTCATTAGCTTTCCCACCAAAGTTTCCAGAAACTTGGTGGTAAAATTATTGCCTATGATGATTATCGTGGCTTTGGGGTTCCAGTTCTTCGTTAGTCCCCTTAGCACCTTGTGTATCTTCTCATGGTTGGAGTAGTCTTTACCGATGAAAGTTAGAGGGTTGACGATGTCGAGGAATCTAGTGATCATTTGTTTGATCGTCTTTTTGGGTTTCATCTTGAATTCTTCGTACTCTTGTGTTAGACGACTTATTTTTGATTCGTTAACCTGTGTGGTTCCTTTATAGGTCACCTCTAGAAGCTTTCATACTTCGTGTGAGGTGGAGCATATAGAGACCCTGTTGAATTCAGTCCTGTCTATAGGACAGAAGAGAGCATTAATAGCCCTAGCATCTAGACTAGCCTGTTTCTTTTCTTGGTCAGTATATTTATCGTGGGATTATCTATGAGATTTCCCTTAACAACAATTCTAGCAGGCTTCTTGTAACCATCTGTGACTATGGTCCATAAATCAAAGTCTAGAGACTTTAGATAGAAACTTATTCTGGTCTTCCAATAGGTGTAGTTGGTTATATCAAATAGGGGTGGCCTATTTGTGGACTGTCCTTCACCGTAGTTGGCAAAGATAGGTTGTGTGGTTATAATGGATCAGCTCTAGGATGTTAATCCGTTATCAAGAGAACGGAGCTCTGATACCAATTAAAGTTACGTATTGGTAACTCTAGAGGGGTGAATAGAGTTTTTGTCAAAAATAACCAATTAAAAATTAACTCTATGCCAGTCCATAAGCAACTACTAATACAATAAATAATCAGAGCAGTAATGCAGAAATTAAGAGAGATCAGAAGAGCATACTAGTCTGAGGAGGCAGAATTCGGCCAGAATTTTGTCTCAAATATTCAAAAATTTAAACGTTGGATAGCCTAGATCAAGGTGTTCCTAATAATTAGCATCATAAAATTTAGGGGACAGAGTTCGGCCCGAATTTTGCCTAGGACAGAGTTCGGCCCGAATTCTCATTCCCTTGGGCCATAATGTTTATCTAGGCTAGAATGGTTTGGTTTGGTTCAGGGATTGTCTCATTTTGTATGTTGGAGCTTGGAGAAGTAAGTCTAGGGTTGCGATGACTCAGTGCGACTCAACGTACATCTTCCTAGACTCAATAAAATGAAAAATTATAGACTAAGTACAAGTACATTTGCCATGTAACAACTTGTCGATGACGTCTGTCTTGAATTTGATATGTTGTAGATGATGTTCTTGTCTTGAGCTCGATGTGTCGTCTTGTATCATATCATATATCGTTTTGTTAATTCTCTAAATTAGGTTGACTGTGATCCAGTTTGGGTCAACAATAACGTACCGGTGTGGTGGTTGTATAACTCCAGCAGAGTCAGGAACATGTGCTGGTTGATATCCATCCTATATTCAGTGGCTCTAACAGAATAGTACATGCCAATATGTTTTAGTTTCGTCTCATACTTGGCCAACATCTATAAGTTCAAGTTACGCCACTTGGCGTCAGGGTGGTCCCAACCTTCAACACAGAAAGGTCCCTTTGGGTAGGATAACTCCTTCGTAAGAAGCCGATTGGCCAAAAGGGAAGCCCCAAAAGGATGAATGTTCGGAATCATTGAGAAGGTGCCCCAGATGCAATATCCTTAAAGAGTAAGATGGTCCGTCACGGACGTACGTGAAAGCATCTATCTTCCTGGAGCGAGAATCCAGTTTGAAATGGCTTGCCAATACCCATCCCTGAATAGGGGTCAAATCCCACTCTATACGTTGTCTCTTAATCAAACACGAGAAGACCGAAAGCAGAAGTTGTCGTTCGGTCGGTGTAACATACAGACTAAGGTCGTAGTTACCAAAGCACCACTCTTCCTTGATCTTCAGGATCCCTGTCTCTTTAGAGACTAACTTATCGCCAAAAAAGAATTGTGGCCTGAGCATCTCACCACCAGTGGCGCTACCTTCTAAGAGTTTACCTCGCCAAAAAGGAATTGTGGCCTGAGCATCTCACCACCTGTGTCTTAGCTTTCCAAAACTTTTTAAATCACCTCCATTGCTTTTCAGATGAGAATGTTATGCCCATTTTGGTGAAAGGTGTCAAAATTGTCCAGAATTGTATTTCAGCTCCATTTTGCACATAGTGTCTCCAAATTCATCCTGCAGTGAAATAAAAATATAGTTAGTACCTATAGTCATAAAATGAGCATAAAATGATGAACATTAAGGGATAAAAATATAACATTTTATGTTCTCATCAAATACCCCCACACTTGACTTTTGTTCGTCCTCGGACAAAACTCTTATTTATTTAATTTTTTAAAAATGAAAATCAAGGTTGTAATGCCATAAATAAAGAATAACCAAGCTCTTTAAAACCCATAACATATCATGAAAATATATTCTTAAACAACTTCTAATTACTTAGTAAGTAATTTTATTTGAAGATAGAGTAAACTAAATTGGTAGACTCTCACGAGAATAAACACTCAGGTCTCATGGTTTGAAGTGTAAGTTTTTCTCTCAAATTCATTCCAATAGAAATGATCTACCATAAGCTTGCATATCTTCTCATTCTCCACCACTTAGATTACATGCATAACACAAATCATAAGGACTTTTTATGGGTTGTAGCGGGGCTTAGGATTAAGGTAGGATATATTTTGGGAGTGTAGCTCAAAAGCCATCAAAATTAGTGGAGCAAAAATGATTTAACTTAAGCTCGAATATGTAAAACCAATCAATCCATTCAAAGCATTCAACATATCCCTTTATTTGAAATTTTGGAAGGAATCATAAAGATGGATACCAAAAGTTATTTCCTCCATCACTTCTTTTATTTTTTTTTTTTTTACTTCTTCTTCTTTCATTTCTTTTCATTTTTTTTCTCAGTTCTCTTTTCTTTTTCTTTTTCTTTTTGTTTTCAATCATGATGGGACACAAGAAGTTAAGAATGAAAATATGTAGCCAAACTACAAGTTAAATACCCCCACACTTATTTCATATACACCCATACATATCATAATGCTCCACTAGCTTTCCGACTTGGGTAAGGATTTTTTTTTCCAGGTTAAAGCTTGTAATGTGGTTTCACAAAAAAAATAATAAGGCTCAAAGGGGTTCAACCAAAGGAAAAATAATTTTAGGGAAGGCTATTTGGCTTATGTAGCGTATAACAAAGATGGCCTTAATCATGTTCATGTATGCATGTATTGATGTGACCTTGAAGAGAATCAAAGCAAGTTCTAGAGAAACAAATCCATGGAAGAATATCACTCATCAAAGAAATATAGTGAGACTGATGTGTCTGTCTAAAGGCTCAAAATCTCACTAACTTTTGTCTACCAAATTTAGTCACAACCATCCTCAAGGAAAATAACTATACTAATTAATTCTAAGTTGAAAAGAGTATTTATTCAATCATGTTATGAATTTTTTAAACTTAGTTAAATCTTCCTTATGACATACACAACCAAAAATTATTGAAAATCAAAAAAAAAAAAAACTTTTTTCTTTTGAAAATAAAATAAAATAAAAACTTTATTGAAAACCACAAAAACATAAAATAAAAACTCTTTTTTTTTGAAACATGAAAAAAATTGAAACTGCTTAAAATAATTTAAATCCCCTCCCCCACATTTAAACTGACATTGTCCCAATGTAAGGCTAAATGCAAAGAAAAGACAAAAATAAACAAAAAAAAATTTGCAAGAATAAGAACAAACTCCCCTTGGGTTGCCTATATTTATAGTCGTGGACGTGCCGTTCTTCAATTGGTATTAGTTGGATCCTCAAGGTTCAATTCATCCACATTCTCCACTTTGAAATCTTCATAGAAAAGCTTGAGCCTTTGGCCATTTACCTTGAACACTTTAGATATTGCAAAACTTTGAATTTCAACTGCACCATGATTAAAAACATTAGTAACAATAAAAAGACCAATCCAACGAGAACGTAATTTACCCGGAAACAGACGAAGTCGTGACTGGTATAGAAGGACTTTTTGACCAACTTGAAACTCCTTCCTAGAGATCATCTTGTCATGAAAAGCCTTCGTTTTCTCTTTGTAAATTCGAGCATTTTCATAGGCGTCATTGCGAATTTCCTCCAGCTCTTGTAGTTGTAACTTCCTATGTTCTCTATTTTCATATGCCTTCATATTGAGACTCTTGATAGCCCAATAAGCCTTTTGTTGTAACTCAACAGGAAGATGGCACGGTTTCCCAAACACCAATCGGTATGGTGACATACCGATAGGTGTCTTATAAGCAGTTCTATACGCCCACAAAGCATCATCCAAGCGTAAACTCCAATCTTTTCTACTCGGATTGACTGCCTTCTCAATGATGAACTTGATCTCTCTATTTGATACCTCCGCTTGCCCACACGTTTGTGGATGGTAGGCAGTTGACACCTTATGGGTCACATGGTACTTTTTCAGCAAAGACTCGACGGTTCGATTGAAAAAGTAAGTACCTCGATCACTTATTAAGGCTCTCGAAATCCCAAACCTGGAGAATATGTTGGACTTGATAAAATCTGAAACAACTTTAGAATCATTAGTCCTGGTAGCTTTAGCTTCTACCCACTATGATACATAATCAACAGCAAGCAAAATATAAACATAACCAAAAGATACAAGGAACGGTCTATAAAATCGATGCCCCAAACATCAAAAATTTCATAAAATAATGTAGGATTTTGTGGCATTTCATTCCTTTGAGATATATTACGTATCTTTTGGCAATTATTGTATGTTTTCCATAAAGAATATGAATCACGAAATAAAGATGGCCAATAGAAACCACATTCTAATACTTTTTTTGCCGTCCTTTTAGCTACAAAATGTCCTCCACATGCATAAAAATGACAAAAGGTGAGAATTGAAATAATTTCATTTTCATGTACGCACCTTCTTATTATTTGATCTGCAGAATGCTTTCACAGGTATGGGTCATCCCGCACATAGTATTTGGCATCAGTTTTAAGCTTATCTCTTTGAGCCTTTTACAAACCATGAGGAAACATATTAGTAACCAAATAATTTACAATATTTGCATACCAGGGTAGTGTCGCAATTGCAGCAAACAATTGCTCATCGGGGAACGTTTCTTGCAGACGAAGTTCATCCTCCACATGAACTAAACGACTTAAATGATCTGCAACATGATTTTCTTTTCCTCTTTTATCTTTGATCTCCAAATCAAATTCACTCAAGAGAAGTATCCATCGGATTAACCTTGGTTTTGCCTCTTTCTTTATCATCAAATAACGAAGAGCTGCATGATCAGAATAGACAATAATTTTAGTTCCAAGAAAATAAGATCTAAATTTTTCTAAAGCAAAAACAACAGCTAAAAGTTCTTTTTCTGTAGTAGAGTAATTTCTATGAGCTTCATTCAATGTTCTTAAAGCATAATAAATTGCGTGAGATGCTCCTCCTATCCTTTGACCCAATACAGCGCCGACTGCATAATCACTTGCATCACACATTATCTCAAAAGGCACGTTCCAGTCAGGGGGTTGGATAACTGGGGTAGAAGTCAATAGTTTCTTTTGTGTATCAAATGCCTTTTTACACTTCTCATCGAATTCAAATGCCACATCCTTTTGTAGCAACTTGCACAAGGGTAACGCTATTTTGGAGAATTCTTTGATGAATCTTCGATAAAAATCTACATGTCCAAGAAAAGAACGAACATCCCCCACACTATTAGGATAAGGTAAAGATTGAATAATATCAATTTTGGCTTTATCTACCTCAATTCCCTTATATTAAACAATATGACCCAAAACTATACCTTGTTTAACCATAAAATGACATTTTTCTGAGTTTAACACAAGATTAGTTTCTACACATCTTTGGAGAATAAGTGTAAGGTTATGTAAGAATTTATCAAAAGAGTCTCCATAAACTGTGAAATTATCCATAAATACTTCTATAATATGCTCAACATATTCTGAAAAAAATGCTAACCATACACCTTTGAAAAGTGACCGGGGCATTGCAAAGACCAAATGGCATGCGACGATATACAAAAGTTACAAACGGACATGTAAAAGTTGTCTTTTCTTGATCTTTCGGAGCAATTGAAATTTGAAAATAACCTGAATAACCATCAAGAAAACAATAGTAAGTATGACCAGCTAACCTTTCAAGCATTTGATCAACAAAAGATAATGAAAAGTGGTCCTTGCGAGTTTCAGCATTTAATTTTCTATAATCTATACAAACCCGCAACCCATTCTGGACACGAGTGGGAACTAGTTCATCATTTTGATTCTTTACGACAGTTATTCCGGTCTTTTTAGGAACCACTTGCACCGGACGAACCCACTGGCTATTTGAAATAGGATAGATCACTCCAACTTCAAGAAGTTTTAGGTTCTCCTTTTTTACTACCTCCATCATGGGTGGGTTTAATCTTCTTTGCGGCTGTCGGGATGGTTTTGCTCCTTCCTCAAGTAAGATGCGATGCATGTATGTAGATGGACTAATTCCTTTTATATCAGCAATTGTCCAACCGATAGCCGTCTTGTGCTCCTTAAGGACATGTACAAGCTTTTCTTCTTGTGTTGTACTAAGTTTATTAGAGTTGATTACTGGTAATGTTCCTCCATCTCTAAGAAAAACATACTTGAGGTGACTAGGAAGAGGCTTCAAGTCTGGAACAGGGGCCTGCAAAATAGAAGGTGAAGGTCTTTTGTTAGAAATTGATAAGGAAATAGAAGGAAAGTTGCCTGATTGTTGTCCTTTTATAAAATTATTCAACCCTGCAACAATTTTATGCAAATTATTACTCAAGGCTGGCTCCACATTCTTTTTCTTGAGATGTTCGCTGACGACAATATTGAATCCATCTTTGTCATTAAGTTCAAATACTTCATGTGCATTAGGTACTACGTCATCATTAGAAATATTTGTATCTGCAGCGCTGTTTCTTTCTTCTTCTTGTTTTGGCAATGTAGGTGCTTCTTTTACTAGGTTGTCAACCTCTCTACTATTTCTCAAAACGAGTGTACTTACATTTTCTTTCCGATTTATTATCGCTTGAGATGATAATTGTTTCGAACTTTGTGCCTTCAACTTTTTAATTGTTATAGCCATTTTTGATTGTTTAGACATTGGATGCTGTCCTTCGTCTCCTGTATACTGGCCCTTGCCTCCTGTTGAAATTGCAAGGTATTAGTAGCAATAGACTTAACAATATCTTCTACAGACATACCATAATTAGAAGTTTGGTCCAATTGTTGTTCATGGGGATATGGTTGCTTGTACTAAAGGTAACTTGGACAATTTTGAGTTACACTGGGCTCGTCTTCAAGTATTGGGTACATATCAGTTGCATGCATCTCACAAGCCATTGTTGTTTGCATGTTTCCACCGACAACCATTTGATGAACAAGAGAAGTTAAACTAGCAATTTTTTGTTCAAGAGAAGAAACATTTACCTCATTAGCATGCCTAGATGGAAGATCCAGCCAATTGCCAACTTGTTGATAATTGGTCGCCATGTCCTATTAAATCTTTTTTTTTGTTTTTTAATAAACAGAAAAATATTTCATGAGAATAAAAAGCACAAACTTCAACTAGAATTACTCCCCGACAACGGTGCCAAAATTTGGTGTGCTGTCGTATGCACCCAAAAATAAAACCTTTACTCTTAAAATGATTTGTAGAAGTGAGAGTAAGGATCGATTCCACGGAGAGTAATTTGTTTAGATTTGTGTTATGTGAACAAGGAGGGGGGAGAGTCTTGAATATGATAATAGATAATTTAAGAAGAACTAAAAACAATTAAAGTCAATCAAAGGAACAAATATTGGTCTCAGTGAACATTCACCATTGGAAATCATAAAATTGATCATTGATGCAAGCATAAATTAAATCATACTTTGAACATTTACCGTTGGAAGTATCTTCCTATCTCTCTTAGGCTTAGTTAATCAGATACAAGTGACCTAATTAAGTTTACTTACTAAATAATCTAAGACAAGCGCTATAGATTTAATCTAGCAATTTCTTAAAGAACAAAGAGATCGATAAAGCAAAACAATACAAGCACAAGCGGTTGCATTTAATTTTATCAAACGTTTTTCTCCTAAGATCTAATAAAACAAAGCAGTTTATTAAAGCTTGGTTGCTTCACAAATTAGAAACATCAAACTATTATGGATTTGATATCTAATTTAGCGATAGATCGAAATGAATAATAAACTAGTAGGCCTCCTAGTAATTAAACCAAACAATCATGAAAGTTGGCATAGAAAAACATTCAATATTCAAAGTATAACACAAATATATAAAGCAATTTAGATCTCACAAGTTTACTAATTCTAAGGCTTTCGTACACTTCGACCAACAAGACTTCTAGCTGCACATGTTCATCAAAACTTCAAATAAAAAGTTGGAGAAGAAGAAGAAGAAGAGTTGGGTTATGTCTTTCTTCTCATGATTTCTACCCCTTTTATACACCATAAATTAGTTGTTTCAAGCCCACAATATCTTCCCACAAATCCTCTAAATGTTACAACTTCTCAAACCAAATAGAATAAGTCATAGAACAAGTAGGAACATGGTTATTTTGGTTCCTATTTTTGTTCACAGCATCTTTGACCCAACTTCAAGTCTGATTCGTCCATGATGCAGCTTGATTTGCGAAAAACACAAAATATAAAAGTTGTATAGCCCTGTGTCTTAGCTTTCCAAAACTTTTTGAATCACCTCCATTGCTTTTTGGATGAGAAAGTTATGCCCATTTTGGTGAATGGTGTCAAAACTGTCAAGAATTGCATTTTAGCTCCATTTTGCACATAGTGTCTCCAAATTCATCCTACAGCAAAATATAAATATAATGAGTACCTATAGTCATAAAATGAGCATAATATGATGAACATTAAGGATAAAAATATGACATTTTATGTTCTCATCAATATATATATATATATATATATTTTTTTTTTATGTTCTCATCAATATAACATTTTTTGTTCTCATCAATATATATATATATATATATATATAATATATAAGTTGTAAAAAAAAGGACTCGTGCACTGATTGCTAGACCCGATAGCAAAGAACCCCCCCTCTATTCTCAACAGCATATATATACATATATATATATATATATATATATATATATATATATATATATATATATATATATATATATACCTATATATCTAGAGGAACCCCTCCCAAACCCTAACTCTAAACATCACCACCATCGCGCCCCACAAACCCGACGCCAGCGCACACCTCTGGAACGCTGTGCGCCGCCGTGCAGGCCGCCGGAGGCTGACCACAGCACCGCAGAGCCGTGCCCGCGCACAACATCCGCGTGGACAAGACAACAACAGCCCTCGAGCCCCAACTTCGTGGTATGTTTTTTTTATCGACGTTTGCTCGTTTTTGAATCCGTAAATTCCTACGTATAGTCTACACAATCTTCTTGGGATCTCGGCAACTAGGTTGGGAGGTAGTCCAACAACCAGTTGAGAAATTCGACGTAAAAGTCGAAAGAAAAACTGTTTGAAACAGAGTTAGGACCAATCCAAAACCCTTACTTGGAATGCAAAATTTTGCCGATTCCTCGACAGTCTTAAAAATTTGTTTGAACAAATTTAGTTACAACATATAGGAGATGGAAACCCAACTTCTAGGTTTATTTTTCATCAAATCGGATATCGTTAAATCTGTTTCAAAGTTAAGGGAAAATCTACTTTTTTTAAATTTAAATTTAATGAAAAACCTCCGATACGATGTACGTTCCGCCAAACCGGGCAACGTGGTCGCAAACCGAAAGCATCGAAAGGTGCATACCGACTTCGTGGATGTGTGGGCTTTGACGAAATTCAAATTGGTTGCGCGTGCGCGACGAATTTGACGCATATCCGTCGAAATTCACCGTATCGGTCTCTTTGCAAATTCTCTAATTACTTTGTGCCCGTTCATCGAATCGAAACGAAACTTGTGCCAGCAAAAACGTATCAATTTTTTGGTCCTGTATACCAAGTTTTGTCCGATTCTGAGAAGGTTGATCAGAATGCCTATTTTTACGGGCACGCGACCCGCTCCAACGGGCAAAATTGTGCACGGCCTGCAGGAATCCAACTTTGGACATACAGTTGTGTTCGTCTCCTCAAATTGGACCTGTAAACATTTAGTTTGACCACTTTAGAGACCGTAGGTTATGGCACGGATTTCGGTGCAAAATGGGTCCAACGGTAGACATCGTTTTGACCTAAAATTATGATTTTGCTCCTGTTACAGAATTTGACTTTTGGACAGGTGTTTCCTGGACATATCTTGTATTTCGGACACGTTCGTAGTATTTATTTTAGCAACCGAGGACGTATGCGGGATTTGGCTTTCACCGCTTCACCATTCTGACGGTTCGAGCTATCGGACGTCGCCCTTTTGCACACAACCTCAGGCAAGATACCATGCCATATTTACTACTTATATTTAGTCTGCATTTTGTTATTGCATATCACTATTTACTTATTTTCAGTTCTTGTAGCTGGACCATTATTACAGTTCCTGATTTATTGTCTGCTCAGTGATATTAGCATTACTTTACTTATTTTCCTTTGATTGCATATGGACCTAGAGTTAAGGGACTACCATCTGTAGTGTGTTACATAAACCTTGACACATTTGTACTACGAGTATGTATAAGATGAGTAGCATGTAGATGTCCTTGCGTGTTGGTTGATCACCCGTGCGAATGCGTTAGAGATACCTACTAGAAAAGGCATGTTAGAAGACATAGCAGTTAGTAGAGGCATATGGTCGTGGATACGACTTAAATAAGAGCATTGGGTAGGGAGAATAATACCTGACGTATGGGCTTCTTTGCACTTTTTTGATTACATGTGCGCTCCTCCGGAGACGAAGGCTCTAGGTAACCTCTGACGTTTCCCAGAGCGTTATGGACGTACCCCCTTGAACGTGATGTCCTCTTACGATCTTCGGACGTTACGGACGTAGGCCCCTGGTTCCCTATATGGGGACTATGCTGATCCCATTTACAGCCATGGCTCATGCGTCGAAAAGATTGTTCCTCAACTGCATGATCACTTTAGTACGGTTAGGTTAGCTTATTGATGTCTTGTCACTTACTTTATTTGTGGCATAGTTTATATTCAGTATTTATATGGCATATTGTTTATTATATCTTGTTACGTCCCTCTGAGGACTTAGTTATCTCTCCAGGTGTGTGCTTTATGACTTTTCGCAGGTGTTCTAGCCAAGGTCTTGATCTTCTCTTGTCCTTCGAAGATGATTGCCCTTGGTTCGTCTTGTGATCTTCATCTATAATTTCCTTGTATATTTCTTCTTTTAAAGTAGTTGGTAGTGGATTTGTCTCAGCCCAACTACATGTGTAAGTGACAAATTCTTAAGTTGATTTATATAATTATTCTTCTAGTTTTGTGGATGAGATTTAGTTATCATGGTTTTACTGTATTTTACAGCTTATGTATACATACAGGGGTTCCATACATTAGAGTATACTTTGTATGTATATAGCTGGCAAGTCTACGTACTTAGTCCTAAGTATTTTGGAACTGGGGCGTTACATGTTTTTGTGGTAGCCTATGTAGGTCTGTTCATCACTTTGGTTACGTTACTGTACCGATGTGAGCCTGCAGATAGGAATAGAGTCTAGAATCTCCTCTACATGCTTGACCTCCTCCCTTGATTCCAATTTCGAACTCTCGTCCTGTCACCTTAATTTTCTTCTGCTTGATTCCTTTCAATATAAATCTTAGCTATTCCTTCGTCCATGATAGAAAGGTTAGGAAGATAACTCATACCAGTTATACACATTATATTTCTCAATCACTCCATTAGTTGATTTTTATAAGTTGGGTAGTATGCCTCTCAGCCTATCACCCCGTGTTCCTATAACCCATTAATGAAGTATAACCGGGTGGTACTGAACATATACTAGTACAGAAAGACATGTCTGCCTAGAATATAGAATTTTAGTAGCCCATACTCCATTAGTCAACCACGGCCTGATAAAAGTGCCAGTAGGGCGACTGTATAAGCAGGAACACCGGACAAGACTTAGATCCTTGTGAAACTTGAACTATTTATTACTGCTTTCAACATTATTTCCCATACCATTACTTTGCAATATCATAAATAATGTTGCTATCTATAGCCTAGTTTTACAAGCTTATTCTTTATCGAGCTTGTTTTGGATATATGTATACTGGGGAAGCCCACAAGCATATTGTCTAATTAGAATCAATATATTATGGTCTGATCAACCATAAGTGCACTTGGTTCGCTCTTTATATGATTATCCCACTTGGATTGAGAAGTAGAGGTATTTAGGGTCTCATCCGCGACTGCCTTGACAATTCCTCTTGAATTATACATTCGCCTTTGAATCACGTAATTGTATTCAATGACGTCCTTCTTGGACTCTTCATTGTTTTTCGTCTTTCACTAATTTGTGAAGACAAAACTCTCGTACCTGATAGAAAGATACAGAGTATCCTCCATGGCCTTGATAGTGGTGTACACCAGCATAGCTACATTCGGCCAGCCATGTGGCTACAACCTTGCCTTGAGTTACTCGTTCTGCCCTCGAACTTAAAGCTAATATCCTGACCTTCTAGTCATTTAAAATTGAGAATGATTAGGATCTTACCCTTGGTTAAAACACAAACTTAGGAGATTGTCTATTCTCAAAGAACCAATTATTGTAGTCTCTAAATTTTTCTTGATCCTTGCTTTAACTAGCAACCCTTAAGCCTTAACCCAACATTTCCTCGACCAAGTCCACAGTTTAGACATGAGAGGATTGAACACAAACAAATGCAAGTATTCACCATGACTGTAATAGATACCCATCTCGAGGTTTGATATGTAGCAGGTGTCACTCTAAGTATACACTTTTATTATTAAAGAATTGACTTAGCACTAGAACAACCCCTTCGTCAGCTTAGCCAATATCTGTAGAATAACACTCCCTCATATTGATTTACTAGATACCAATAGCAATACAGGAGCACTACATTCAATATCACTAGAACCCTTGTGACCATAGTTTGGCAGGCTTGACACAAATAGAAATTTATGACTTAGTCATTGGAGATCTTCCCTATGACATGCCTTAGAGTTTGTTACCCCCATCAATAGGCTTAGTAATTAGCGACTCATAAACTCCCACTTTCTAATTAGATCTTTTGATGTTCCTTAACGTGATTTTGATATTCAGAACACGAGACCAGCTGTTACCCGCCAACAAACTTCACATACAAGAGCTAGACGAGTCTACCTACATGTAGATATATTATGTCCCACTAAAACACGTCCCTTTGTACTATATTTTTATGATACGACTTTTAGGTCAAAAGGGACTAGTGATCACCCTTACCATAACACCGATGTATTTTCCAACTGCAAATAGAGATCCAACCTGGACTCAAACCTTTTGGCCCAATATATGGTTGTGATCTATTCGAAGCCCTCTACGCACTTGCCACTAGTATGCCCGTCAATTGAGGCCCCTTGTGCAACTTAAACACAAAAGTCACAGAAGGCACATCTTCATGACTTATAGAACCTATTCTACCAACCCGACTGACAATTAGGCGAACAACTTGAGTTAGAACCTATTCTGGGTTAACCTAATCTTATGGGTATGGTCTCGATTGGTTTTTGTGGATTTTGACCAACCAATGTGGATTAAACCAAAGACTTATTCAATAAAGACTGATATCCTATCATGGAATCCATTAAACCCTAGTTAAACCCATCCCTGCATATCACCATATGTGGACTATAAAACCAAACTTATAAAATAGGTCCCGAAACATATTATGTGGTCCCTCCTACTACCTTGATAAGACATGGTCAATATAGGAGCAACGGCAAAAAAAAAAATAATGCCTAGCTTCCTAATAGAATCAGTGGTACGACCAGAAGCACCACATATCCTCATCCATCTTCCTGAAATTTGAAGTTCTTAGAAGTCCTATTATTGTGATTCCCGTAATTAACCAAATTTCTGTAACCTTGAACTTAGTGTCCCCTACCTTGTAGAATGAGATGCCAAACTTGGATCATATTCATAACTATTCTTCTATCTGTTTGGATGTTGCACCTTCTTATTACTCTCCATATCCTTTTGCTCGTGCGTCTAAATAACCATGGTAAAGATCGCAACCTTGATTCCTCAAATTTTGTACCATCAAAGAAACGTGTCTTCGTTTAAGTCGAGAATAAGATTTTTGAGGTGTATAGGTACCAAGCCTCTCTAGAACGTAGGGATTCTTGAACTACCAAATGATCGAAATATATTGGTTCCAAATGAACTAATAACCGATGATTTTACCATCCCCTCCTATCGGTAACCTATGATGACCTCAACCTTGACCTCGATATTTGGAGCATAACATTAACTATTTTCTTCCAGCAAATTTTTCCCTCGTGAACTAGGTGAGCCACTCCATACACATGACATACATGTCTCGCACAAACAAAACTTCTTGTGCTACATTTTAATTTTACCACATGTAGGATGCATTCTTCCTTTAGAACAAACCATAAATGCCATTTTGGTTCCAATTAATTTTAACCATGCAATTTCGACCCATTCTCCCAAACGACTGGATATCCAAGATCAATGCAAGACTGAGAATACCCTCTTTGGTAGAATATGGTAACATTTTGGATTTCTGCTACAAATACCTTCTCCATCTTTTTAAACCCGAGTACGATTACGTACTTACTCTCCCTTCATATTAGCCTTGTTTTATTTATTTTATATATTAAATTTTATTTTAATTTTGAGGACAAAATTTTATAAGTTGGGTAGGATGTAATCCCCCAAATTTTTTTGGAGGATTTTATATATTTTTATTTCACAAATATTTTGTGTTGAATTTTTTTGTTCATTTATAAATATAGTCACAGTCATGTTTAGATATTGTTAAGCATTAACTCGACAACATGGCGCTACTAGTACAGTCGAGTGCCTTGACTAGCACATTAGCTATAGGTGTCACTAGAATTAAGTATTGTTATATTTTGTTCATTAAAATTTTTAAAATCATATCTCGGTTATATTTAATTGTTTTAAATAATCATTTATCTATTTATTTATTTAATTACTTTTCTCTTTGAAAGGATTTGAATGTTTATATTGTTTGTGAATAGTGTTAGTAGTAGCTGCACTCAGCCAAAGTATGATACTGTATTATTATTGTGATTAATTTTTTATTATTACTATTACTATCATTATTATTATTATTATTATTATTATTATTATTATTATTATTATTATTATTATTATCGTTATGGTCATTATCATTTTTATTATTAATATTATCCTTATTATTGATTATGGATAAAACATTTTTTTTGGTAAATGATATAGGTACCTATATATATACATATATATGAGTAAATATAGAAAAATATTTTTTATTATATTTGAGAAAAATATATATTAAGTACTTTAGTTTTAATTTTATAACATTTTATAGTCTTGTATTTAATTAAAGGTTTTGTTTAATTGCCATGTTACATTATAAGGGATAAAATTGATACAAAACATTTATTCAAGTATGTTAGTAATTTCTTGGGGATTTAGAAATTTTTTTTCGATGTATTTAGATTTTATTGGTGTCACTCCCACTTTTCACAAATAGGGGTAAAATGGTCATTTTTGTATTTCTGGAAATTTTAGAAATTTTTATTTAATTTTATTGTTATTGGGGATTTTTAGAGTCGGGTTCAAATTTCAGCTCATTCCGAGTTGTATCGGGGACCCGGGGTAGCTTAGACTCTAATCGGGACCCAATTTTAAGTTAGACAAGGCCCATAAAATCCCACAAATTAGTATGGTACCTTTAGACAATTTTCTCGTGACTTAATCGGTCAATTTATATATTTTAACTTGGCCGTTCCAACCCCAAAAAGTTCTTAGGTCAATTTTTGCCCTAAAGGAGGCTTGGAGGGCATTTCGGACATTAGCCAAATGCCCCCAAACCCCCTACTATGGCCGGCCACCATGGGGAGGACCTCCCACTTCATTCAGTTCATCACAACACTCAAGTTCTTCCTAATTTTGAATTTCCCCAAAACCTAGACCTAGAAATTGAGATTTGATCTCTCAATCTTCCATTTTCCCCCAAATTTCTTCTATAGAATCTCTCTATACCATCAAGGGAGGGTGCTACCTAAGTTTGGGAGAGAAGTGCAAGGTGGAAGTGTCCATTCTTCAAGAATCTTTGAATCGGAGAGAGTTTCATTAGGATTTACTCCTAATTGGTAATTACCTATTCTCTAAATCAATTTCCTATGAATTTTATTGATTTTGGAACCCATAGGATCCACACCATGGTTGTGTCCATTTATGAAGAGATTAGAGGCCTATGGGAGACTCCTAGGAGGACTAGGATTAGAGTTTGTGTCCTTGTGTATATACATGTATATAGATTTATATATATATTTATATGTGTGTGTGTGTCTATATTTGTATATATATATATATGAATGTGTGTGTGAGTGTCTATATATATATATATATATATATATATATATATATATATATATATATATATATATATATATATATATATATTAATATATATATATATATTATATATATATATATATATATATATATATATATATATATATATATATATATATATATGTAGATGTGTATGTGTATGTGTGTATGTGTGCCTATATATATATATATATATAGATATGTGTGTGTGTGAGTGAGATATATATATATATATATATATATATATATATATATATATATATATATAATCTTTTGAAATATATATTTATATATATATATATATATATATATATATATATATATATATATATATAAATATATATATATATATAAATATATATATAAAAAGATTATATATATATATATATATATATATATATATATATATATATATATAATAAAAAAAATAAAAAAAAATATATATATATATATATAAAATAGAGTGAGTTAGAGAGGAATTTAGAGAGATTGGGAGGAAGAGATTGAGAGATTAGAGTGGAAGAATGAGATGGTGAGAGAGGGAATAAGGAGGGAAGAAAGAAGAGCAGTAGCAGCTGCTGTGGGGGGGAATGGAGCTGATGCCCCTACAAACTGAACAGCAGCAGCAGCAAATAAGCCACAGCAGCAGCAGCATTAGACAGCAGTGGCAGCAGCTCCAACAGCAGCAGTAGCACCAAAAGCACCCCCCCTTTAGCCTATATACTCCCCTATATTTTTTTTATATACCTATATATATACGTATATATACCCATATATATACATATATACTCCCATATATATCCCCATAAATACCCTCCCAACTAGTCCTAAGCGAGTAGTATTAGAATGGGATTTTGAGGAGAGTGAGTGAATCGAATTTAGTAAAAGGGTGATTTCGAGTTCCGAGTGTCGGAACGCGTCCAAAATTGGATGAGACTTAGATAATGTAAATTAGTTTTTAGGGGTAGGCTCCCGAGTTGAAATCGGGGTTTCGTGTGGGATTAGGAGGATGGTATCGTACGATATCATTGAGTATCTCGCGATACTCAAGATAATCGGTAAATCGACAACATATGCCGTAAGATGGACTGGATGTCCACTGTACCTAGGAAACTTGGTAGATAGTGATAGTGTAGGCTAGTATCCTACTATCCTAGGAAGTCGGGAGTGAAACTTCTAAGGTAAAGCTACTTGGCCTTAGTATTCGAGTAGACGGGTAAATGGATTAACTAGGGATAATACCCAATTCTCAACATATGTGTTTAGTACTTTAAGATATAGCTAAATTTAAGTAATTATGGTTGGTAATGGTTAGGAATAGAGGACTTGAACTAGTTTTGACCTTGGTTGACCACGATTGACTATTTTGACCAAAGTCAACCGAAAGTCAACTGAAGCCAAAAATTGACTAGAACTTGACCAAACTTGACCAGTTGACCCAAAGTCAACTGTTAGTCAACGTTAGCCAAGTTTGACCTAAGTTGACCTTGAGTTGACCTAGGTTTGACCAGAGTTGACCAGTTGACCAAAAGTCAACTGTAAGTCAACCGTTGACTTAAATCGACCTAGTTTAATTCCGTTTGACTTGCATTGACCCAATTGGACCTGGTTAAGCCTAATATGACTTAGATTGACCCTGTACAATTTAGTTTGACCATGTTTGACCTAGATTGACTTAGTTTGACGTGTCTTGACCTAGTTTGACTCGGTATGACTTAATTTCACTTCCAAACCATTATATTGATACAGTATTCCATCTATAGGTCCTCGAGGCACTGTTCTTGGACTCAGTCGATCTATCCATCATATTACAGGTGAGTACATTCTCTGACACTTTTCCAATTTTCGATGATTGTTATAATTCATGTAATTAGTGTAGATATGCTTGTTCTCGACACATTGGTCACACGGATTGGTATTCATGGATCACGACATGAGATGTTATTCCTCGTTATCTTGGTATATCTTGTGCAAGCCCCATTGTAGTTCTTGTGCAGTATATGGACACTGATTCTCGAGGAGACTTACTCCCTTCTTGTAGAATCCCGTGTCGTAACGTGTCTTGCTTGGATCCACTCTATAGTCGGGGACGGGGAGTACTAGTGTAGATGTGTGGTCAATATCCACCTTGTATATCTTACGAACCATGTGAATGCCAATCCTATACCACACGTATGATTGGCTAGATCATAACCTTGTGCAGACCGAATCCGGCCACATGTTGTAGCTAGTACTCACACACTTAGATAGATGATTCTTGATTCTTGTACATGCCATGATCAGTTTTACTTGCCTTGTTCTAGCTCTAGATTTACAGCTTACCTTGCCATGATACTCACATGTACATTCTATGATTTCTTGTATATAATCTCTATTTACAGTCTTATAGCTTTTGTCATATCTTGTGAACTGTTGTTAGTTGATTGTACTCGTTCCATCCTGACTGGATATGTTGACAAAATATTACAGATGCTGATGTAGAGGATTAAAGTACCTACTACGGTCCGGATGACGTAGTGGGCTTAGACTTGGAGACCTTGGTCCAGCAGGGCTTAGCTCCGCCCGACGAGCCTCTAGCTTAGCTTAGTTAGAGTAGATATTTTGGACTTGACCTTGTCTCCAGCTTGCTACTTATGTTATGATATTATATTGGGATTGTATAACTATATTACTTTGTGTCTCTCTCTCGTTGTTGAGCTGGATTTTGGACTTGTGATTATATCTATCTACTTTTCGTGCTATGATTCTTCCTCCTAGATTGTGATTGAGTTTATCAGTAATTCATATTATATTCTTCCGTGCGGAGATGACAGGTTATTATATATTGTTTTGTTGGCTAGTAGACCTACAGCGTTTTATGCCATTTTTACGGTGTAGGCTGGGCGTTGTCATGCACTTGTGCCCCTACCTAGGGTGCGGGTCGTGACACATTTTTAGTGGTGGCGCATGCAGGTCGAAGGTCACAATTAGTGCGATGTCGTAGTGGCGCTCGACTTAGAGTGTTGTTACGAGCTTGCGGTACGTATCTAGGATAGCATATAGGCTAAGTTACTCAATCACAAAATAAGAAAACTTCCACTTGCTGATCTTTTAACTGTCCTTTTGATATTGATTTTTGCATTCTAATTTTCCTCCTTGATATAATATTTCATGTGCCATATTGATTTCCTTCTTTTATTCTACCTTCAGGATGGTGCAGACCAGGTCCCAACATCTTGAGTCCGCGGACACGGAGAGGTCTACTATGACTCGTAGACCTGATCCAGAGACTCCTGTTGCAGTCGGGGTGTCGGCAGCAACTCTTGGGGGTACTCCTTCGCCAGTTACGAGGGCTGACCCCAGGGTTGCTATGACTATTCCGGCCGCAGTACCAGTGGTTGATATGGGCGCTCTTCCTCCTTCTGAACAGTGGATTCCTCCGCTAGTTGCAGACGTACTTCCACCTCCACTTCCTCTGCCTACAGATATTGGACATATGCTTACTTTCCTCCAGCAGATGCTAGAGACTCAGAGAGCCCAGGCCGAGGCTCAGCAAAGGTAAACAGACGCGATGCGTCAGGGTATGGAGGATGCCCATCAGTTGGCCCTTACAGCCGTAGAGCAGAGGGCTCCGCATCATGGGACGCGTACGAGGTACGAAGATATCTAGGACTTCAAGAAGCTCGGGCCCCGTGACTTTAGTGGGACCGAGGGTGTAGTCTATGCTGATTATTGGCTCGAGGATATCGAACGGCAGATGAGGGCCTTTCGCCTCGCAGACGACCTGAAGGTCGAGGCGGTAGGTTTGCAGTTGCTAGACATTGTACGTACCTGGTTCAGGAATGAGCCAGCCCTAGCTGAAGAGGGCCATACTTGGGCAGAGTTCAAGCTTCTCTTCAAGGAGAAGTTCTTTTCCCCTACGGACAAGATTGACCTGGTACGGCAGTTCCAGGATCTGCAGCAGGGCAGTTTATCTGTGGAGGAGTACGCCGCAGAGTTCGGCCATCTGAGCCGATACACGGAGTACATGGTTCGAGACCCAGAGATCAGGGTGAGCCATTTCAGGGAGGGGCTGACTTGGGATATCAAGATCCTCATTCCCTCCTTCTATGAGACTTATACCCAGATCTACGCGGAGGCCCGCAAGGTAGAGCGGGAGTGGGACTTAAAGCCCAAGAGGGAGTGTGATCTTTTCTCGGGGGCTACTAGCAGTGCGAGGGCTGCTAAGCGCCCTCAGGTTCAGCATCGTTCTTTCCAGCATCACCAGCCGCAGATTCAGGCCAGAGCACCGGTTCAGCAGGTGCAGCACACTCAGCAGAGGCATGTACAGCATGGGGCTCCTTGCAACTTCTGCAAGAAGCCTGGTCACATCTGGGAGGTATGTTGGAAGAGGCTGGACGTGTGCCTCTATTGCGGAGAGGCCGGACATCAGTTGAGAGATTGTCCTACGAGCCATCATAGGGTAGCCCATGGATCGGTGGCAGCTCAGGGGGCACCGGCGAGAGTACCTGCAATACAGCCGAGGGGTCCACTTCCGACCCAGCAGCAGCGGTTTGCACAGTACCACCAGCCGCGGGGTGTTCAGGGCAGGGCTTTTGCTCTTGCAGCCGAGGAGATCGAGCCAGTCGCAGATGTTGTTACAGGTTCGGTTCTTCTTGATTCTTTTCCTGCCTTAGCATTGTTTGATTCAGGTACTACGCACAGTTTTGTGTCAGTTTCTTTTGCACTTAGGTACAACATTATTGCTGAATATTTGGGTAGGACTTGCAAGATTATGACCGGAGGAGGTATTATCCTGGTTAATAATATTTGCAAGGGGCAGAGAGTCACTCTGGGATGCCAGGATTTGAGCGCGTGCTTGCTCGTAATGCCACTTCCGAGGTACGATATGGTACTCGGTATGTACTTGTTGAGCAGGCACCATGATAGCATAGATTGTAGAGCAGGCAGAGTATTATTTAGTCCGCCAGGAGAGCCAGAGTTTTAGTTTGTCAGAGGAGCAGCGGAGCCGAAAGATGGATTCTGTGGAGCCTTGTTGGCGGGGCAGGAGTTGCCGTATCAATTTATTGCAGATTTCTTGGATGTCTTTCCCGAGGAATTGTCGGGGATGCCGCTGGACAGAGATATTGAGTTCAGGATAGACTTGATGCCGGGCGCTGAGCCGACTTCTCAGCATGTCTATCGGATCAACAACAGTGAGTTGGCGGAGTTGAAGAAGCAAGTCGACGAGCTACAGGGCAAGGGCTTTATCAGATCCAGTTCTTCGCCTTGGGGAACGCCAGTCTTGTTTGTCCCGAAGAAGGACGGTACGATATGGATGTGTATCAACTACAGAGTGTTCAAGAACCTCACTATCAAGAACAGGTATCCTTTGCCCAGGATTGATGACTTGTTTGATCAGTTGAGCGGCACGAGGGTGTTCTCGAAGATGGACTTGCGATCGGGGTACCATCAGCTGAGAGTGAAGGGGGATGACATTCCGAAGACTGCTTTTCTTACCCGCTATGGCCAGTATGAGTTTACCGTCATGCTATTTGGGTTGACTAAAGCCCCGACGGTATTCATGAACTTGATGAATAAGGTATTCCATCCATAACTTGACAAGTTCATGGTGGTTTCATTGATGACATTCTCATCTTTTCGAAGACGCCTGAGGAGCACGAGGAGCATCTGCGAGTTGTGCTGGAGACTCTGAGGAGGGAGCAGCTGTATGGAAAGCTGTCGAAGTATGAGTTCTTCTTGGATCGAATGGAGTTCCTAGGCCATGTTGTATCCGGTGATGGGATTTCAGTGGATTAGAGGAAGATTACGGCGGTGGAGTCTTGGTCGACACCCAGTTCAGTGGCCGAGATTCGAAGCTTTCTGGGTTTGGCAGGCTACTATAGAAAGTCTGTACAGGACTTCTCTCGAATAGCAGAGCCGATGACTACACTCACCAGGAAGGACATGGAGTTCTTCTGGACTGATGAGTATCAGGCTGCTATCAAGGAGCTGAAGACGAGGTTGACATCGGCTCCTATTTTGACGTTGCCATCTGGGTCCGGAGGATTTACGATCTACAGTGATGCTTCGGGGAAGGGTTTGGGTTGCGTTCTTCAGCAGCATGGGAAGGTAATTGCTTATGCCTCTAGGCAGTTACGACCACATGAGAAGAACTACCCGACTCATGATTTGGAGTTGGCAGCAGTCATATTTGTTTTTAAACTGTGGAAACACTATTTGTAAGGAGAGCATGTAGAGATTTACACTGACCATAGGAGCTTGAAGTACATGTTTACCCAGAAGGAGCTGAATATGAGGCAGAGGCGATGGTTAGAGCTGATGAAGGATTTTGATATATCCTTACAGTACCATCCGGGGAAGGCCAACATGGTTGCGGATGCTTTGAGCAGGTATCCTGTGGCCATGTGTTTAACGATGGATCATCACTTTCTAGCAGATCTGGAGAGGTTGGGCATAGAGGTGATAGTTCCTGGGTTTGAGAAGCAGATGTGGGATCTTCAGGTACAGTCAGAGCTGATGGATAGAGTCAGAGCAGCTCAGTTTGAGGATGAGGCTCTGAGGGTAATCAGGGAGTAGGTCCGGGCGGGACTGTTGGATGAGTTCTCTATAGAGGGAGATGGGTCGTTGAAGCATGGTACCAGATTGTGTGTGTCGAGCGGAGGACTTCGGAAGGAGGTTCTTCAGGAGGCGCATCGTTCTCAGTACTCTATACATCCTGGGGCCAACAAGATGTACAAAGACTTAAGACAGCATGTTTGGTGGTATGGCATGAAATGCGAGGTGGCTCAGTTCGTTTCTAGATGCTTGGTGTGCCAGCAGGTGAAAGCCGAGAGGCAGAGACCCGGTGGATTGCTCCAGCCACTACCCATTCCAGAGTGGAAGTGGGAGCATATCACTATGGACTTTGTGTCTGGACTTCCGTGCTCTTCAGGAAGGAAGGATACGATTTGGGTTATTGTTGATCGATTGACCAAATCGGCCCACTTTTTGCCTTTTAAGGTGGGTTTGTCTACGGAGAGGCTGGCCGAGATGTACGTGCGGCAGATAGTCCGATTGCACGGGGTTCCAGTGAGTATAGTCTCGGATCGGGACAGCCGATTTACTTTCCACTTCTGGAGGAGTTTATAGCTTAGCCTAGACACATCGCTCAAGTTCAGTACCGCATACCACCCCCAAATAGATGGGCAGTCGGAGAGGACGATTCAGACCCTCGAGGATATGCTTCGTACCTGTGTCTTGGACTTCAGGGGATCTTGGGAGGACCACCTTCAATTGGTAGAGTTTGCTTACAACAACAGCTACCAAGCCAGTATAGAGATGTCACCTTTCGAGGCTCTATACGGACGGAGGTGCCGTACTCCTTTGTCTTGGGATGATATCGGTGAGAGGGTTTTGCTTGGCCCTGAGATGGTAGTGGATGCTGCGGAGAAGGTCAGGGTTATCAAAGATAGACTTTGGGTGGCGCAGGACAGGCAGCGGCATTGGGCCGATAGCCACCGGAGGCCGTTGGAGTTTGAGGTATAGTTTAGATTTTTTTAGTATTTGAGTCTGATTGTGATTGTTTTAGATCAAGCTATAAGTCTTGTGTTTTTGTTCTAGGTTGGTGATCTTGTGTTTCTGCGGATTTCTCCGACGCGTGGCACGATTTATTTTGGTGGAGGCGAAAAGCTTAGTCTACGATACATCGGCCCTTCCTGTATCTTGGGCAGGGTCGGTGCAGTGGCTTACCGACTGGAGTTACCGCCCGCACTAGAGGGAGTGCACAATGTGTTCCATGTGTCACAACTGAGACGAAACGTGGCAGATCCCAGTAACGTCTTGGACCACTCCGAGATCGAAGTGGGACCAACACTCAGCTACCCAGAGAAGCCGGTTGAGATGTTGCACCGAAGAGAGAAGATGCTCCGGAACCAGGTCATTCCCTTGGTTCGTGTTGCATGGAGGCACCACTCTCCAGGTGAGTCTACCTGGGAGAGGGAGGACGACATGTGGGAGCGATTTTCATATCCCTTCGAGCCTTGAGGTAAATTTATTTTCTTTTCTTCCATTGTTCTATTTATGTTGCTGTGTTAGTTTCGCCATCAATTTCGAGGACGAATTTTTTTTAAGGTGGGTAGACTTGTCACTCTCACTTTCACAAATAGGGATAAAATGGTCATTTTTGCATTTCTGGGAATTTTAGAAATTTTTATTTAATTTTATTGTTTTTTGGGGATTTTTAGAGTCGAGTTCAAATTTTAACTCATTCCGACTTGTATCGGGGACCCGGGGTAGCTTAGACTCTGATCGGGACCCAATTTTAAGTTAGACAAGGACCATAAAATCCCACAAATTAGTCTAATACCTTT